>CAUYPK010137416.1:0-13570 GCA_963574355.1 Loris lydekkerianus
ACTAAGATAGACTCTCACTGGATTAAAGATTTAAACTTAAGACATGAGACTATAAAAAGATTAGAAGAGAGTGCAGGGAAAACCCTTGAAGAAATCAGTCTGGGGCAGTATTTTATGAAGAGGACCCCCGGGCAATTGAAGCAGCTTCAAAAATACACTACTGGGACATGATCAAACTAAAAAGCTGCACAGCCAAGAACACAGTAAGTAAAGCAAGCAAACAGCCCTCAGAATGGGAGAAGATATTTGCAGGTTATGTCTCTGACAAAGCTTTAATAACCAGAATCCACAGAGAACTCAAACATATAAGCAAGAGAAGAACAAGTGATCCCATCGCAGGCTGGGCAAGGGACTTGAAGAGAAACTTCTCTGAAGAAGACAGGCGCACGGCCTACAGACATATGGAAAAATGCTCATCATCTTTAATCATCAGAGAAATGCAAATCAAAACTACCTTGAGATACCATCTAACTCCAGTAAGATTAGCCCATATCACAAAATCCCAAGACCAGAGATGTTGGCGTTGATGTAGAGAAAAGGGAACACTTCTGCACTGCTGGTAGGAATGCAAATTAATACATTCCTTTTGGAAAGATGTTTGGAGAACACTTAGAGATCTAAAATCTGCCATTCAATCTTATAATTCCTCTACTAGGTATATACCCAGAAGACCAAAAATCACATTACAACAAAGATATTTGTACAAGAATGTTTATTTCAGCCCAATTCACAATTGCTAAGTCATGGAAAAAGCCCAAGTGCCCATCGATCCACAAATGGATTAATAAATTGTGGTAATGTACACTATGGAATATTATGCAGCCTTAAACAAAGATGGAGACTTTACCTCGTTTATGTTTACATGGATGGAGCTGGAACATAGTCTTCTTAGTAAAGTATCTCAAGAATGGAAGAAAAGGTATCCAATGTACTCAGCCATACTATGAAACTAATTTTTGGCTTTCATATGAAAGCTATAACCCAGTTATAACCTAAGAATATGGGGAAGAGGGAGAGGGAGGAGAGGGAGAGTGGAGGATGGGCAGAGGGAGGGTGATTGGTGGGATTACACCTGTGGCACATCTTACAAGGGTACATGTGAAACTTAGTAAATGTAGAATACAAATGTCTCAACACAATAACTAAGAGAATGCCAGGAAGGCTATATTAACCAGTGTGATGAAAATGTGTCAAACTGTTTATAAAACCAAAGTATGGTGCCCCATGATGGCATTAAGGTACACAGCTATAATTTAAAATTTAAAAAAAAAAAAAGAAAGAAAAGACCTGAAACCAACAAGCTAAAGGGGCAGAATCCCATCTCCACTCGTTTCCTCAGTTCTTGGGCATCATGCGTCCTCACAAGGACTTTGGGTAACCCAGGCCCAGCCTCCACCCTCTGCAGCCCCAGCCTGGCCGATGCCCAGGCCCCAGGGTCCTTTCAGCAGTCACCTGCCTCTGCCAAGGCTTCTGAGGTGGGAGGAAGCCAACACCTCACAAATTTCATCCAGAAATCCAGGTACTTGATCCCTGACATTAAAGAAATGGAGAACTCTGCCCCACGGATTTTGTTATTTTCCTTGGAGTGGGGCCTGACGCACATGCAGAATTGAAGTTTCCATCACACTCCTGGGGGACAGCCCAAGAGTGAGGCGGTATTTCGAATGTAAAAATCTTTCAGCATATCTCTCTCTGTGGATTCCCAGGCAGTAAATGCTCTCTGCTTTCCAAGTCAGCATCCAATGATAATTGTTGCTATATTAAAATATAACCAACATTTATATTTCACTTTACGTGCCCTTAAGTGTTCCCTCTTACATTTTTCTATTCGTTCCTCAGCAAAATCCAGAGGAAGAAGTTGGTAAGACTGCATGGTCTTCAAGATGTGATTTTTGAGGAAAAGCAAATATTATTATTTCAAAATGAGAAGATAAGGACCCTGACAGGCAGAAAAGGGAAATACTCGCCGAATAATAATCATGATTAAAGTTATGACAGTTCTGCGATCAGAAATTGGGATTTAAGGTTCCAACCTGATTAGTTGGGTGTCATCATCATCTGGCTGTGAAATTAATCTATAAGCCTTAATTGTTGAGAACTGGGGGGAGATTTTGCAGATCAACCAGCTCTGAGGTGCCTTTTTCATAGGTGAGGGGAAGTGAGGCCCAATGCTTACCTCTGTCTGCACGTTGCATACCCTGTATCTCAGATGACTCACTGCTTCACTTCCTGCTATCGTCATTATACCTTTGGGAAAGGAACTAGCATCATTGGTCACCATTTTACAAAGCAACAAAAGGTTGGTGGAACAGAACTTGTTAGAGCACATGTTTTGGAGTCATACCTGACTATGTGACCCTGGGCAAGGTGACAGAGGTCAGCCACAAAATGGGGACAATATTATTTCCCTTGCACGGTTGCTTTGATGGTTACATAGGAAAATACTTATAAAGTGCTTAGCTCAAAGTTGAGCACAGAGTAAACACTCAGCAGATACCAGCTATTATTGTCAAAGTCTACAGCAAGGTTGCCCACTTCCAACATTTTGGGCCAGACCCCTCTTTGCTGTGGTGGCTGTCCTGTACATTGTGGGACATTTAGCACCCTCCCTGGATTTTACCCCAAGACGCCAGTAGTGCCCCACCTCCTCCTCACCTCCTCCTAGTGACAGCCAGAAATGTCCAGTTGTCTCCTGGGGACAAAATTATGCCTTGCTAATTTAGAACCACGGTCTAAGTCTTACTGACTTGCTCTACTGTGAAGCTACTTTCTATCCCCCCCCCCACAAATAAAAAAAAAATAATTAACTGCAAAATAAATCCAAGAACCCCCAAGAAGAAAAGACAGAAAGAGAAAGGAAAAATGACTAGAAGGAAAGAGGGGGGAGAGGAAGGAAGGAAAGAAGGTTTCCATTACATCAGAAGGAAAGAAAGAGGAAGCAAACAGAAATAAAGAAAGGGAGGGACAGGAAAAAAGAATCAAAGGAAGAAAAGAGGGGAGGAAGGAAGGAAGAATGGAAGAAGAGAGGGTAAGAGGAGAGACTATTACAGGCAGAGGTGTTTCAATGTATGCTGGGGCCGCTGAGACTTCTTGCATTACTGTTCTGTTTTATTTTCTGCCAGTCTGCTCAGCCCACACAGACTGTGTTCCACACACAACCACCCAGTCCTCATTCCCTCCAAATTTACATTCCTTGGCTAGTGATTCTTCTGCCTGGAGTGGTTTTCTCGCATTCTGTGCTCCTGGAAAAAGACTACTCCTTCTTAAATTTGCTGTCTGGGGTCACGTCCCTCTGTGAGACCTTCTCAGCAATGCCCTTGACCAGGCAAAGTTGCTGATTTTTTCCTTCTGTGCACATTACATTGTAGTCACTCTATGTTCAAATGACCAATTTCTCTTCCCTGGAGACCATGAGATGCTCGGGAACGAGGATCACCTGCTACTCATCTTTGATCTCAGACTTGCTGGTCTGGTCTGTTGTCTGGCTGGCTATAGTAGACATTTGCAAAGTGCTTCTGCATGAGCGAGGCTTGGAAGGTAGCTGGCCTGTGACCCTTCTCTTGGAGGGTTGAGGTGACTCTTTAGGCACCATTTCTTCAGGCCACCCCCCTCACCCCCGGTCCATTCCTTCTTTCGTCCCCTGCTTCTCAAACACTACTTGGTACCTAGTGAAACAGCAGCATCTGTTGCCAGGAAGCAGGGCTCTGCCAAGCAGGACTCTGCACAAGACACTTGTATTTGTCATGAAAATCACCTGAGCCTTCATGACCACTGTGGCCACTGGAGCAGTAACCAGGGGAAGGAGGATGGCTAGTTCTGGGCACCTCCAGCCCCAGTCCATGGCAGCCTTTCCCACCCAGACACCTGCAAGGGACTATGCTTTCTTGTTCCACAGGATGACTCAAAGCGGGATGTGGTGCTAAGCATGCTAAACTCAGCATCAGAAAACTCTGATGGAATCCTGGTTTCTCTGTGGCCTTACTCAAGCCACTTCCGCTCTAGATGTCAGCACACTAGCCTACAAAATGAGAAACTTGGATCTGACGAGCATCTCACAAATTGGGAGTTGTGACCTCTCAAGAAGTCTGAAATCATCGTTTTAAAAAGGAAATAGACCAGAAAAGAAAAATCGAACTGCCTGGAGCTTTAGAAAAGTATAAGATACATTTTCAAGAAATGTTGTTTTCTGGGTCAGTGTGTATATAAAGTCTTTCTCTTGGTCTATGTTGTCATAAAGTTTCAATGATATCAGATTATCTGATTTCTAAATCCCCTTTTGACTCTAGCCCTTTTATTCCATCAATGAGTTAGAAAGATGAAGACTGGCTCCCATCCTAGGATCTCAGTGGCTGGCTGTGTGCACAGCTCCATTTCATATTGTAGCCACGTCAGAGAGTATTTATCATTGTTGATCATGCAACAAACAGCTGGTCTATTTCCCCCACCAAGAATGTCCCTCCTTTCTACCCCATCTCTCTCTCTGCTCACTTTGTGTACCTGTAGGAGCCCCCAAGCCTTTGAAGGCTCAGTTCACATATCACTTTCTTTTTGCCAGTCTCCCCGTGGGCCCAGGCAGAATGAACTGGAGTTTCCTGTGCACCCCTCCACCAGTGCCTCTTGTTTTATTTTAGGCAGCTGTTTATAGGTCTGCCTCCCCCTGTAGACTGAGACCTCTTTGGGAACAGGAGCTTTTTGTTTCATTTCCACATCATCAGCCTGAGACACGGGGGTTTAAAACAGAGCAGACACTTGCTTATGCTGCTAGAATTAAACTGAATTCTCTTTTCAGCAGATCCTACATCTGCTGGGGCAGTCTAGGAAAAGAAATCACGTTCAACTTACGGAAGGACCAGCCCCGCCATGGGACTGGGCAGAAAGCCATGTCATCTATCCCCTAGCAAGGCCCTGAGCTGGGGCTGCCCAGGACACTGCCGCACACACTTCCTCCTGGTGTGAGCTTCTCTCCAGTCCTCTGCAGATGGGCAGTTGCTCCCAGAAGAAGCTGCCCTGTGCCTCCCTCCTGAGGTGTCTCTGGCTTCAGTCCTTTCCAGACATGGTAACTAGAGGCTGCCATAGACAAGGACCTGTGCCTTTGATCCTGTTCTGCCCTTGCTCTTCTGCTCTGCTGAGGGATGCAGCCTGCACAACTTGGCGTGGGGAATGGCTCCATGTAAGATATACAGCACGGCCAGATTAGGTCCTGCTCTTGTGTCTCATTACCTGAATAGCCTCGCTCTCTCCCTCCGTGCCGATAGACTTTTTAAAGGCTACCGGCATTTTTTGCTCATTGTACAGCCCCAGATGCACGCAGCCTCCAGGATCATCAGCGCAGCTCCATTAAAGGGCTAGAGTTGTTAACTACCAAACAGATGCTCATTTACATATTTAGCCGTGCACTACTTATGTAATATTGAATTTTCAACCATACATGTTTCTCAGAGCTTTGATTTGCCCCTCGCCAGACACCGTTCTCTCTTCAGGACATGAACCCTCGGGTTATATTTAATAATCTTACGGGCGTAGTGTCACGAACTCAGTGATTTCCAAAATCTGCCTGCACACCTCAGTCATCAAGTGGAGAACTGCGTCTGATGGCACAGCTTCCTGGAACCCCACTTTCTGTGTAGAAGATGGCCAGAATTGGGTGAGGCATCTACACTTCTCAGCAGCTCACCAAATGTCTGCGTCCAACAGCCACCGCTTGCCAGGCACTGTCAAGGCGCGAGATGATCTCTTCAGGTAAATATCATTTACAAATTCGAGAATCTAGACCCTTTAACCACATTGTTGTCAAATTTAATTTATTAAATATAAACAGAAAGAAGTGACTACAATCAGCCTTTGTATTTGTGATGGATGTCACCCTGAATGTTAAGGACTACGCTGTCGGTTAGTGGCGCGCTCACATCAAATTGACCGCATAGCAAAGAGGCATGGTTTGTTCCTTTAATAAATGGGTCTAGAGAAAATGATGTTAAAAGGAGAAGGACCTTCAGATGTTGGCCGAGGTGGGGAATGCATTACTATGTGTTAATATGTACAAATCCTCTACAACTTCTTTTCTTGGGACATATCGAGGATGATATTTTAGCAGAATATGGAGTTTGAAACTTTTCTGAACTGTTGGAGGTGGAATGCTAGGGGGTTCTTTCTGGGAACGCACGTATTCTGTGCCCATCAGGACAATTTTAAATGGCTGATATAAAAACAGACTCTTTCAAACTATGTTTAATCAACATAACTACTTCTCAAACTTTAGCATGAAGGAACCACTAGGTTGCTTGTTTAAAACACAGATTTTATAGCCCCGCCTCCAGAGATTCTGACTTCTCAGGCTCCAGGGTAGAGCCTAGAATCTACATTTTAAATAAGGTGTTCTCATGCAAGGGGCCGGTCAACCAGTGCTTCTTAAACTATCTCTGGTGAGTGGCCAGGTTTATTTTTGTATCTCAGTCTTTTGCTGACCAATACCTGGTCTCTTAACTCATTCAGGGGACTCACCACGTGAATCTGACTATATACATATTGGTCTACACCCTATTCTATAAGAAATATCTACTGACCATGCTTTGGAGGTTGTACAGTCACAATTTGCCACAAGTTTCTAAACGCTCTGGAGGACTGGCACTGGTCCCCAGAACACATTTTTGAGAAGGATCATCAGAGCCCAGAGTGCTGAACATTATACAAAGGAACCCCTTGAATGACCATCGGATAACATATGGTAAGAAAAGTTTCATGAAAGTTTGAGCTGCTGAGAGGTCCCTAAACTCTAGTAATCCGAGGACTCCTAATAATAAGGGGCTAGACAGAAATGAATATCTAATTGGGTAAAATGTGGGTTGATGAGGAGGCAAGTTTTGGAGCATGTGATCTACCTGTAGATGAACGGAACAAAATAATTCATGTGTGACATAAATTTGTCACCTGTATGGTGAAGGAGTAGGAAAGAAGGAGTTATGATGAGATGACAACTGTCTTAGGCATTCAAGCTGCTATAACAGAATATCATAAACTGGGGGCTTAAAAAATATGCCTTCATTTCTCACAGTTGTGGAGGCTGGGAAGTCCAAGATCAAGGTGCTGGCAGATCTGATGTTTGATGAGGGCCTGAGGTCTTCCTAGTTTGGAGAGAGTCATCTTCTCATGTGTCCACCATGTCTTCTCCTTGACCCTCCTTGACTAATCACCTCCCAAAGTGCCCACCCTCAAATATCATCACATTAGAGGTTAGAATCTCAACATATGAATTTGGGGGGAACACAAACATTCATCTATAGTAACAATGACATAGAATCCTCTCTAAAGAGTTTTCTCTTCTTAATCCAGGAAAATCCAGATAGGAGCCAAATCAAAAGTGGAGTTAGTGGAATTCCCATCGACAAGTTGGGGAAATGCGGAAATTAGGATGAAGTAGAATTTTTCCTTAAAATGAGATTGAGGGTTCTTAGGGCTGACGCTTCCACTGGAAGCCTTAGTTTGGTAGAGGAAAAGGGATCTCTGAGGATGGTCGACTCTTCCTTACACTACTGCCTCCCTGGATCACTTCTCTCACTGGGTTATGGCAAAAATGTTAGGATTAACTTTAAAAGTAGAATACCAAAATCTACTGGGCAGCACCTATGGCTCAAAGGAGTAGGGCGCTGGCCCCATATAACAGAGGTGGTGGGTTCAAACCCCGACCAAAAACTGCAAAAAAAAAAAAAAAAAAAAAAAAAAAATACCAAGAGCTATCATTATAGCCACTGTTTACCATTACTTCTTAATTAACATGCCATCAAATAATTATCATGTGGTTCTCTAGTTGCATGCCGCCATCACTTTGATTACCACACTAAAGTATTCCTGTGCTGTATTTTACACGTGTAATACAATATCCATCCAGAACCTGAGGGAAAATATCATCTCTAAACACAACAGGGCCCCACAGGGGATGCTCACTGGCTGGCTGGGAGAGAGTGCCCCGACGCCATTACATCCACAGTGACAATCACCAGGAAAGCTAAACAGCACAGTCACCTACCCTCAGAATCCTAGGACCAGGGTAGATTTGTTTCATCTCTTTTTTTCATGTTTAATTGGTCTCCAATTCCTAGTACACCTTCCTTCCAGAGAAGATGGGACAGGCACAGAAGAACGCTCGAGAATGTACAAGTTCTTTCCAGATTTTGATCTTGCCCTTCACTGACATTTAGCAGTGAAATTGGGGGTTGAATATTGGAGAGAATAATGATTTCAAGCAAATCATTGGTCCCTATGAGGTTTTCCTGCATCTGATTTGCTCCATCTTTTCTGTTTATTGCTACTTACTTTGTTAGAGTTTCAGTACTTATTTTTTAGACAGAGTCTATTACCCGGGCTAGAGTGCAAGCTTAAATTCCTCGGTTCAAGCAATCCTCCTGCCTTAGCCTCCCAAGTAGCTGGGAGGCACACACTACAACACCCACCTAAGTTTTCTATTTTTCTTTTCTTTTCTTTTTCTTTCTTTTTCTTTTTTTTTTTTTTTGGCCGGGGCTGGGTTATGAACCCGCCACCTCCAGCATATGGGGCTGGCGCCTTACTCCTTTGAGCCACAGACGCTGCCCAGTTTTCTATTTTTAATAGAGATGGGGTCTTGCTCTTGCTTAGTTAGGCTGATCTAGAATTCTTGAGCTCAAGTGTTCCTCCTGACTGAAGAATGCTAGGATTGCAGCCATGAGTCAGAGTTCCAGCTCTTTTTTTCTGAAATGCTGTAGCCACCAAACCAGCCTTCATCTTCCATTCTCATTTCCCTCATCTCTCTCTCTTTTCTCTCTCTGTCTCTCTCCATATACCCCTAGAAAGGTGAAATGACCAAGTCACTTTCCACTAAGTGCCTTTCTGTGAAATCACCCATAGGTTGAGTCCCAAATGTCTCCAGCATGGTAGGATCCCTCATGACCCAGCTTTTTTTATTAGATCATACCTGTGTACATTAAAGCATTTATAGGGTTCTTGTCTCCAGAACAGCAGCCCCCCTCCTCCATTGCCCTCTGGCTATGCAGAACCATTTAGCAGGGGTCCTTAAACTGCAGTCGTGGACCACATGAGACTGTGTGATTGTATTTGTTCCTGTTTTGTTTTTTTACTTCAAAATAAGATATGTGCAGTGTGCATAGGAATTTGTTCATATGTATATACATTTTTTAAACTATAGTCTGGCCCTCCAACAGTCTGAGGGACAGTGAATTGACCCCCTGTTTAAAAAGTTTGAGGACGCTGCCCGATACAGCCTCTCAAATGGAGAAAAGACCTTCCTTCATCTTGCTGAACTTCTATCAAGAAGCTCCTTCTCCTTAAATCAGTGGTTCTCAACCTGTGGGTCATGACCCCTTTTTAACAATGAAAATACATTGTGGCATTAGGAAGGTTGAGAACCAGTGCCTTAGATTCTGCCTGGAGGATTTCTACTTATCCTTTAAGGCTGAGCTCCAATGTTGAACTTCCTGGCTTCTCCAGAAGGCCAAGATCATTTTGGCAAATGGGAACTGGGTTTAATCAACCTTTGTACCCCCAGACTACAATACCAGATGGCAAAACGCCAGTTGGCACTTAATCCACAGGTGTTGAACACTCTAAAATAATGGTGGGGGAATTATAAGTCAGGCTGTAACCAGAAGAAGAAAATGTGACAGGCTTAGAATTCCAAATGCTACCCAACTCTTTCCAATCAAAAATCACCATTCTATTCACCTGAGATGTTCAAAATGTGCTAAATTAAAAGTCATTTATGGAATAAAGCCAGAAAATTAAGCACTTAAGTAATTCCAATCTGATCCATCACCCCCTCCCTGTGCTCGTTAAGTGAAAGTCTCATTTGTGCCCTGTTTGGCTAAAAGTCTGAGCCCTTAAATAGGAACCACGTTCTCCTCCTGCCTCTTAATCCACTGCTCAGAAAGACTCCTGGGGTAGAAAATTGGTACACAGAAAAATAGCATGTCACTTTGGAGTTGCGACAAGGTAAGACCATCCATTACTGCTCCTGTTCTAAACCTGCTGGGTAAATTACAAAATGGTAAAGAACAGCTTAGCAGTGTAGACAGGCAGTAGAGCGGTAGCCATCTTTTCTCTTAACCTCAGTGGCATGTAAGCTTGATGGATGTAAATGGAAAGACACTTGGTCTTTGTCTGCTGTATCTATCACCTGTTTCTCTCTCTCTCTCTCTCTCTGACCCCTAGAGATTTACTCTGGGAAGCAGTAGATTAAATTTATTTATCTTTACTTTTCTGATCCATAGAGATGAAGGTGAGTTGGCAGATACAATCAGGTGTTAAAATATAAATTATCATTTCCAAGTTTCTGAAGTTCGTCACGCAGTTGAAGGTGAAGGCTTTCATTCATTTATTCAACAAATATTTAGAGGGATTTCGCTTTGGGCCAGATGCTTTTCTATGCTCTGGAGATACACCAGTAGAGTGGGAGATAGATAATAAATAAATCAACTCCTAAGGATATCGATGCCAGTAAGTGATAAATGCTATGGAGAACTTAAGGTTGGCTGATATAACGGAGATAGGGGTGGGTGTGTGTGTGTGTGCAGCAGTCCCATATTGTATGGGTGGTCAGAGGACATGTCTCTGAGATGAAACATGGGTAGAGACCACATTTGTTTCCCATGACTGTTATAACATATTGTGGCTTAAAAGAACAAAATATTATACTTTCATAGATAGTTCTGGAGACCAGAAGTCTAAAATCAAGATTTCAACAGGGCGATCCTTGCCTCAAGGCTCTAGGGGAGAAGCTATTCCTCTCTGCCTTCTGGCGGCCATCTGTGTGTCTTTGATGAGTGATCATGTCCCTGCAGCCTCTTTCTCTGTGTGTGTCCAATATCCCTCTGCTTCTCTCTTATAAGGATGGCATCAGGGTCTACCTGGGTAACCCAGGATGAACTCTTTCTGAAGTCCTTAACTTAATCACTTAGAATATTCACAGATTGGCTGGATGCGAGGGCTCATGCCTGTAATCCCAGCACTTGGGAGGCCGAAGCTGGTGGATTTCCTGAGCTCACAAGTTCGAGACCAACATGAACAAAAGCAAGACCTCATCTCTAAAAATAGCTGGGCATTGTGGCAGGTGCCAGTAGTCACAGCTACTCAGGAGGCTGAGGCAAGAGAATCTCTTGAGCCCAAGAGCCTGCTATGAGCTATGACAACAGGACACTCTACCACGGGGGGGGGGGGGGGGGGACAAAGAAAGACTGTCTCAAAAAAAAAAGAAGAATATTCACAGATTTAGGAGATCAGACCATGAATATATTGCGGTAGGGCCACCATTTAGCCCCTAAAATACAAGGGAGACTATTACCCAACTAACATGATAAAGGCAGGGAAGCAGGGAGCAGTGCTGCAGGCTGGGAGGGCAGCAGGTATCACGTCTCTGAGCCCCGAGCAGCCCTGTAAAGGAGAAACCAGTGCAGCCAGATCAGGAAGAGCGAGGTGGAGAAGGCTGGAGTTGAGGAGCAGGGATGTAGCCATGAAGATCACGTAGGCTGGAAAAGACTTTAGCTTTTTGGCCAAGATGAGAAGTTGCTGGAATGTTCTGAGCAGAAGAGTGATGTGAACTGACCCGTCTTTCACAAAAGGAGAGGCCCACAAGCTCCACCCTACCAAACATTTGCAGATGTGCACATGAGCCTTGAACAAGCTTTCCGTGGAACTGAAGTAAAAAGAACAACAACTCTCTAGTAAGCAGGAAGCAGGCATTTTAGAGGTTGCCAACTGGGGTCAGGAGAGGGAGAAGTGGGTGGAGATGACCATAGATAAAGGTCCAGTAAGGGGGAGGCAAGCTGGGATCTGGGGTGGAGTGGGGCTTTGTGGGCAGGAATATGGATTTTTATGGCTGGGTTAGCTCATCTTCATTTTCAAGTTTTTGCCTACACTATCCCTATATTCTCCTCCCACTAACCCAAACCTTCAGCAAAGAGCTGCTATTGAGCATACCAACCGTGGCTTACAGTGCCTTTAGACAAAAGCCATCCCAACTGTTCCAAAGCACTTTGGGACCATGGTTTGGAATCTGAACCACAGTCAGGTAGATTTTAATTCAAATTTCACTTCCACAACCATTTGGAGTGGGCAAAGCCAAACAGAAAATACTGAGAAAAGAACGGGTAAGAGGACATTAATGAATCTTTGTAGCGCTCAGAACAATAAAGTCCCAGTCATCGGTCAGGTCTTTATGTCCCTTCCTATAGGACAACCACATCTTTTTCTCTAGCTGCCATGGCAAGAGCTGTGCCCTGTAGAAGAGTAGATGGTGGAAGCTGTGGAGAAGGGGCAAATGTGGATCTACCCCTTTAATGGGTACTTAGCAAGTGCCAGGCCCCTTTTCATAAATTCTTTTTAATTTAATGATAACTATAACCTTGGAAGTAAACTACTATTATGTCCATTGTATAGGCAGGAAAACTGAGGCCTGGGAAAATAAGGTAAAGCTGCTCAAGGTCATGCAATGAACGGCAGGGTTGGGATTTGCACTAGGTCTCCTTGATTCTAAAAATCCCATGTCGTTGCATTTCATCAGACTAAAATTCCAGGACTCAGTTAAGACATTCTGGTCTAAGGTCTTCTAACTTCTCAGGGCCTTTAGTGACTCCACTACGTCAGATGTTCATAGAGCCAGCATCTTGGATTCCTGCCCCTGACACAGGCACTCCTGTGGTTCAAAGATCATCTTCAGATGCTGCCAACTTGGTGCCCTCCCCTGGCTCTCACATCGACTCTACAAGCTTCACATTCAGGGTACAGGTACTTTCCCCAGATGCAAAGTCTGATTTCTTTATCTCTGACCCTGCTAGCTCTCTTGGACACATTGTCCAAAATAATGCATTTAACCACTGGGTACATTTCCTCTGAACCTGTCCTGATGTTAGTCTTGAACTCATAAGCTCAGGCAATCCACCTGCCTTAGCCTCCCAGAGTGCTAGGATTATAGTGTAAGCCACCACACCTGGCCTTATCCTAATGTTAGTCAATTGAAGGGATGAACACTGCCATGCTGCTCTTTAAAAGCCTATTTCTCCGAATTAACAACCTTCCTAATCCAGACCCAGTTTGAGCAAGTGTTGGAGAGACCCCTCTATTTAGCTTCTGTATTCCTTTCCTATCGCAGTCTACAAGTCTCTCCAACGGGGCAGTTTCCACGAATCTATACTGACAGTAAGCCATTGTATGAAGACTTTAGGCTGTGTGTTATTTGAAGCTTGAAGCACCATTTAAACTTTGCTGCTGTTTGCCGTGAATCCAAAGAAAAGGGAACACTTTTACACTGCTGGTGGGAATGCAAATTAATACATTCCTTTTGGAAAGATATATGGAGAACACTTAAAGATCTAAAAATAGACCTACCATTCAATCCTGTAATTCCTCTACTGGGCATATACCCAGAAGGCCAAAAGTCATATCACAACAAAGATATTTGTACCAGAATATTTATCGCAGCCCTATTTACAATTGCTAAGTCATGGAAAAAACCCAAGTGCCCATCGATCCACGAATGGACTAATAAATTGTGGTACATGTATACCATGGAATATTATACAGCCTTAAA
>CAUYPK010137419.1:0-41335 GCA_963574355.1 Loris lydekkerianus
CATTCTGCTCAGCAAAAAAAAAAAAAAAAAAAAAAAAAAAAACGATCACATGCAGGGTGGTGGTTTGGGTGGTGTTTGTAATGCACACAGGAGCACACCTGCATCTTCAGAAGCAGAGTTGAGGCACTGCTGGGCTCCACCCTGCCCCTCACCCAGTGGCCCCTTCTGGGCTTCTTGCCTTACCCCGTCTGGTTTCATAAAGCCATAACCAACAGGCAAGGCCCCTGAAAGGGTGCAGACATCCTCCCTGTTGTCACAGCCAACTCTGGGTTACCCAGATTGTGAATTTTCAAGGTTCTTGGCTTTTCCTGGTCCTCCCTGCCTGTGACCAGTTTCTGCTCAACTGTCTCTAATCTTTGAAAGAGTGAGCTGAGATGGGAAGAGGGGAGAAAAAACTCGGGGTCTACAAGGCTCGCTCATTCATGAGTAGCTTTACAAGTTGGCTGGCAAGTGGGGGAGGCTGTAACTGTGACTAAAGCAGGTTGTGTGGCCGCAGAGGTCATCAAGAGTTGACTGATAGACAGTTGGGGGCAGAACAAAAGAAGCCAGTCTTTTATTGGGAAACAGATGCGGCAAGAAGGTAAAATGATGCATCCACTTGAATGAGCTCTTGCCCCACAGTGGACTTGCACCCTTAACCTGCCTGCTAGGAGATTTTTCTAGCTAAAGCTTCCACTGGGTCTCCCTCTAAGTCTGGACTCGCCCTTACCTTGCCAGGGCAGCCTGGATGACACTGGTGTGGCTGCCTGACCCGTGGCTTCTTCCCACCACTAATTAGACCTCATGTGGCAAGCTCACTTCACTGTCCCCTGTAACACACCACCTTCCTTAGCCATTGTGTCCTATCCAAGCTCTGCCACCATGCAGCCCAGCATCCCACTGACTTGGACGTGTGACTCTCTCTTGGACATGTGTCTATCTCATCCCTAAAAGTCTTCAAACAATGTGAAAAGAAACCATTTTACTTCCAAGGATTAAATCAACCCTTTCTCATATTCAGACTTCTGGGGGTAACCCACTACTTTTCAATGCCTACCTACTGCCAATCTAAACCGTACTAATCTAACTCGAGTGATGTGGTCTTTGAGCAAAGAACGGAGCTTACCATGCCTAGACCCTTGGCTCATATATATGGTTCTGGCACGGACTCTCTGAGCACCCTGCTACCCACCTTGGAAATAAGTCTCATGATGGAGCAGCTCAGATGTAAGTTTGGCCGACTCGCCCATCCCCCAAAGAGATGGCATGGATCAGAGATGATTGGAACCAAATGCTCTATTTCTTGTTTGCCATAAATTTATATTCACTAGTGATTAATGAGTGGAGACTGTGAGGCTGCTCCCCCATCCTGTGTGGGACGGATGAGGTCATTTGGGACTTGGAGCCTGTAGCAGACACAGGAAAGACCAGTCACTACCAGCACCACTAACAACTAACCTGGCTTTGCCTGCCTGCCCCTCACCACCTGCTCTGTCCCGAAGGCCTACTACTGGAGGGAGAGCAGCTTGCTGAAGAACCTGTGGGTGTCTCAGAAAAGACAGCAAGCCAGCTTCTCTGGTGACCGCCTCCGTGGTGTGGTATCCCGCCTCTTCCCCTATAGTAACTACAAGCTGGAGATGGTTGTGGTCAATGGGAGAGGCGATGGGCCTCGCAGTGAAACCAAGGAGTTCACCACTCCAGAAGGAGGTAGGTCTGGCCGGCAGCTCTTCAGGGTGGGGCAGGACAAGGGTGGCACACATCCAAGGGCCTGGAGCAGCTCCGGAGCAGCTCCAGCACAGCTCAGCATGGATGGCCCAGGTGATCTCTTCGAGGCCTCAAGGAGCCGATGATCTGCACGCTGAGCACCTCCCACCATCCTCACAGAGCGCCATTGCCAAGGTGACTGCCCTGATGGGAGATTGTGTCTCAAGAGAAGACCTGTGGCCTCTAGTCCCAGCTACTCGGGAGGCTGAGGCAAGAGAATCGCCTAAGCCTAAGAGCTGGAGGTTGCTGTGAGCTGTGACACCACGGCACTCTACCAAGGGTGACAAAGTGAGACTCTGTCTCTAAAAAAGAGAGAGAGAGAGAAGACTTGTGTAGTCTGCTGACATAATCCAGACAAGTTGTGCAGACTGACCCCTGAGGGCACTGCAGGAGCCTGGGCTGCCCCACCACATCCTAAGGCAGAAGGCAGCACGTCCAGCCTGACCACTGGAGCCATCTGATTTGTTTACTAGCACCTAAGACCTTCATGGTTCTCTCCCACATTACCAAGAAGCTTTCATTGTGATGGTCAGCTTGTGTGTGTGTGGTGGCTGTGCAGAGGGGTGCCCAGATGGAGCCCCTTCCTTCTGCACAGGTGTATGGTTTGGCCCAGTCCTGGGGTACAGACCCCTGCAAAGTTACCAGTTCACCTCTTTGTTTTTGCCAGTCTTCTTGTATCTGCTTTGCATTGCTTTGCCCTCTTCTGTTCTCCTCCTTCCCTTCTTAACTGTTATTTTCCCCATTTTTCTTCTTCCTCCTTTCTCCTCTCCTTTGTTCTTCCCTCTTGTTTTCTTTATTCCTGTCTTTCCCTCCTCCTCAGTTTTATTTTCCTCATCAGCCTCTCCCCATCGCTCCTGCCCTCCCACCCTCTCCAGGTGTTCCATCCGGGGTTTCTTTCTTCCTGCCCCTGAACCCCACATTCTCAGCTCAGAAGCCTGGGCCTGCTGCCTGGACCCAGTGGTGAGAATCCTTGTCTGAGGATTGGGAGCTGCAGCCTCTGTACAAACAGCCATAAATGCTTCCCTGCATAGGAATGGCTCTGCCCAATTTGGAGGTCTCTTTGCAGGATCAGAGCCTAACGTGTGCTGAGCCCGGGGTAGTAGCTAACAGAAAACTTGATCTACTTCGTCCTCATTTAAACAGTAGACTCTGAGCCATTCTCGTCCTCAGACCTGGGGGAAACAACATCATGAATGGGGCAATGAGCTCTGGCCGCCTCACGGTTCTCCTGGGTCCTGATGTGGCAGTATCCAGCATAGGGGTTGCCCAGAGGTCAATGCCTTCATACTTGTGCTTTGTTTTTGTGTTTTCCTCATCCTCCCCACTCCATTCCTCTCCCCCTCATCTCCCCTGCTCTCTCCTCCTTCCCCAAGTACCCAGTGCCCCCAGGCGTTTCCGAGTCCGGCAGCCCAACCTGGAGACAATCAACCTAGAATGGGACCATCCGGAACACCCCAATGGGATCCTGACTGGATATACTCTCAGATACGTTCCCTGTACGTTCTGCCCTTCTCTTTCTCTTAGGTAATCTGAGAATAGGAAACCCCATTCTCACCACTTTTCTAAGGAGTCAATTTAGAAAGACTATGGGGTACAGAGCACATTGGAAAGGGATGGAGGGGCTGAGGAAGGTCCCCCACTAGATGAGGGGAGACAGATGACCTCCAATCCTGCTCCTCTTACACAGCTCTGCCTGCAGGGAGCTTCTGGTCTGATGGGTGAGATGAAGGGAACTCTGGTCTAATGAGGGAAACAACCATAGCGTAAAGTCTAATAGTCTCCAATACCTACAAGTCTAAGAGACATAGTTCCTCACCCAGTAGAGCTTCCATCCTGTGGGGTAAACTGTATGTTCACAGGAGTCCCGAGGCTATTGGGAGACACCTTAACAAGATGCCATTTGTGACAAGGCAGCTGTGTGCAAAGCTGCCAAGTAACTGGAGCAACTCAAATCAGAAAGAAGACTGGGTTGGGAAGACCTTGCAGGAGTCCTGCTCTATTCAAAAAAGCGTTAAACCTCTAAAGTAGGTGATGTACCTTATTAGGGAGCTCAAAGGGCCGGGTGTGGTGGTGTTAACTATTTTAATAGCCAATCGTGTGCTTGTGTGCTGTTGTGAATCAATCCCATGACCTGACCCTTTGAGCTCTACTAAATAGGCCTTTCACAGAGAAGGTGTTAACAATCCAAAGCTCTAGTGGTGTTGCCCTAGTTCTGTTTGAGAGCAGAAAGGAGCTCAAGAGTTTTGTTGTTGAAAGGGCTTGGGAAATACAAACCAAATCTTTCAGCATCAGCCACATAATTTTGCAATGAGCTAGAGACAAGATTAAGTGAGGAAGTATTATCACTGGGAAATACTTAAAGAGCTGAGGGAGTTCTTGCCTGAGTTCTGCCTTTGAACCAAGGCTCTCAGATGGCTATGCAGGTGCCACCGTTTCCCTTTCCAACAAAGCCAGGAAGGTGCACTCCTTCCAGCTGCAGATTATATAACTCGTCACAGTAAATGTTGCCAAAGTTTAATCCCACTTAACTATCTTTCCCCAGTTAATGGAACCAAAGTAGGAAAGCAGATAGTGGAAAACTTCTCTCCCAATCAGACCAAGTTCACAGTGCAGAGAGCAGATCCCGTGTCACGCTACCGCTTCACCCTCAGCGCCAAGACGCAGGTGGGCCTTGGGGAAGCAGTCACGGAGGAGTCACCAGCACTCCCTAATGAAGGTAGGTACCTGGCGGCAGCCCTTGGGGTCAAAGGGGCTGGTTCAGATGCCTAGAGAACCACCCCAAGAGCTGTACCTGGCCTCCCAGGGTGGAGAGGAAATGAGGCTGCAAACCCTCAAGCCCTCCATGGGAGAGAGCCCATCAGGTGCTGAGAGGTAGGTACAGGCATTGCATCTAGAAAACTCAGATCTCCTTAGGCTGCTGCCACTAGACCTGGGTCCCCATTTGGTCTTTCTTTACTCAGCAACTTAACATCTGTCATCTTTCCTTCTTGTGGAGGAGTAAGGACGAGAGCATGAGTTGAGAGATAAGAGAAAGCATCAGGAAGTAAATATGTTAATGGACTCCCGAGAATAGTGAAAAGGTTCACCTATTGAGGGAAGCAGGAATGAGACTGAGGGTGCCCCATAAGAGCTCTGGGGATAGCCTTCTTTCCCAAGGGAAATGTTTTCAAGGAGGTAGGGGAGCTGCCATGATTTTAAAGCTGTTTGCTGAGATCATGAGTAGAGCAGAGAATGTGGTCCCTCCTTGAAGCCTGAATTGGGTGAGTTGTGAAGCTGTGGAGAGGAGGGAGAAGTAGCCATTTGCCAAGCCAGCCTCACATAGAGCAAACGAGTTCACCCCTGAGTCTTAGGTCCTGGCATCCTCCAGCTGCATCTGATGGAGGGTTCCACTAGAGGGGGCTCCAGGCTCACCGTGCACCTGCTGGCTTCAGTGGGAGTGTGAGGTTCAGGAACGTCTCAGGGACGTGAGATTACAAAAACTTCAATACCGGCAGACTACCTGGGAAAATCAGGGGGCCCCTCAGCCCTTTTGGAGGTGCATTTTCAGCATTTCCTGGGCACCCACAACATGAGGGGCCAGACCCTGCAGAAAATACGGGACACAAGGTAATAAGCTCACACCATCCAGAAGGGGAGCCATTGGTAAGAATATCTAACAGTGCCTAAGTGAGGGAGGACTCCACAGAGAGGTGGTATGAGCAGACATCTTCTAGGCTGACCATGAGTTACCATGTCTAGTGCTTTCCCCAGACACCTCAGATACCGTGGCTGGCCCTGGCCTAGATGGGTTTTCCTGCACACCACCACCACCACCCCAACCCAAGAAAGCATCAGTGCTTCCTTCACCAGGGCTACCAGGCCCTGTTACCTCTGCCCCCTCACCCTGGGCTCCCAACAGAGCTTCAGCAGCAGCCCCACATCCCTCCCTGCCAGCAGGCCAGCCCTGAGGCAGGGGAAAGGGGGCCACGCAGAAGCTGAAGAAAGGCTGGCAGTCCCCTCTGCATCCCTCTGTGGTCTCATACACCAGGAGTCGCACAACAGGCTCCCCTCCTGGTGGTCCCTCCCAATGCCCTGGGCCCTCGGGAAGTTATTAGGGCTGGGGGACTTGGGTAAGTGACTAATGTGTGCCTGTTACCAGAGGCCAGGCCAGGATGTGGTGCTCTTTCTTGATTACTGAATTCTGTAAGGAAATGTATTATAAAGAAACCTCTTCTCCCTCCCCACCTCTACCCCAATAGAGAATGTCAGAAGAACAAAGCCCCCATTGTCCAGCCCCAGTGACCACCACAGGGAAAGTTCTGTAGCCCCAGGGAATAAGAAGACAGAGAGTTTTTCTTCTTAGGGATCCAAAGAAAATTCAGGAATTCCATTGAGGGCTCAGTCCATACTTGGGTTTCTAATTCCATAATGTCCAACTGGTGGGAAAGAATTGGGACAGCAGAATGCCAGGACACAGGCTTCTGAGCTCTAATCCTTCAAAGTGCCTGGGCCTTCCAAGAGTGAGATGGTGCAGCATGGTTCAGCTGAACAAGCTCCTCCTCTGCTAGCCAGACTGTGCAGCACCTTCCCCCGAAGACAAAGACTGGGGTTGGTATCTTCTAATACCCTCAACTCCTGGCATCGCCCAACCTGCTTAGTGGTCATGCCAACCCAGCCAGGGCAGAGCATGGCATCAGGGAAAGAGCTGGGAACATAGTGTTGGGGGCAAATTGTCCTTGCTGCCACCTCTTGGACAACTAGTTTTTGAATCAAGGTAGACACAGTACTTATTAAAAAGGTCTCCAAGACTCAAGTAGAAAGTCTTCTGCAGAAACATTCCTGAACCGCCAAGCGCCAGCTGACATCCTCGGGGCAACAGCCGGCACCTGGCCACACCGTCTGTGTCAGGTTTAAGCCAGAAGCCCCTCTGCTTGCTTGTCCTGTGGTTTCACTTGTGCTCTGTTTTCTCTTCCCTCTCTCATCCATTCTTCCCCTCTGTGGCCATCTTGGGCGCTGTGTTCGGAAGCGACTCCAACCGCAGGTATCGTACCAGCAGCGGAGGTATTGGGCATGGCATGGGGCAAGGCAGGTGGAGCCTGGCCCAGCCAGGGTGGAGAGGAGGCAGAGGTCGGGCCGAAAGCATGCTCCAGACTCGCTCTTTCAGTGGTCGGGAAGCCAGACTGTCAAGGAGGATGTGTGTGGAGGATGGGACCAGTGGAGACCAAGCGTGTTCTGCGCCCCTTCGCTTCCCTGCCTCCTGCAGGGAAGGACGATGGCTTAGAAAGGGTCCCCCACACACAGCCTCCTGACCTGCTCTCTGAAGCTGCAGTTTTTTCTGAATAGATGAATAGATTACTTTCCGCGAACCACCTGAGCCCTTGCCTGGGCTCAACATCTCAGAATGCAGAGAGAGTGTCCACAGCCTTTGGGCCACCAGCTGTGGCCCTGGAAGGCATGCTGCAGCAGGAGCAGGGGCAGCCACCACCCCTGAGAGCGGGAGCACGCCGTGCATGTGCCATGCATGTTGCATGGGGGGCCCAGCACGGGCTATGCCACTACCGTGGGGTCTGCTCAGTGAGAACGAGTGAGCATGTCCTGGGACAGGGCCAGCTGCTCCAGGACCTGGAGTCTCAGTAGGCACTGTGGGTTGGTTGTGACCACACACCTCAAAAATCCAGCTCCTTAAAGTCTTTAGCATTAAGAACAGTCTCCGCTCACAGGGTCTGGGAAGTAGCTACATGAGCAGGAATAAAAAACCGGGCAGGTAGGTCCTGGCCTAGGAGATGACCTGCTAACCATGATCCTCCTGTCCAGTCCTCGTGGTCCACCCCCAAACTGGAGAACCTAGGCAGGGGACCCCAGGGTTGTTTTCCTAGCCTTCTGAGCCTCAATTACATTAAGTAGGAAAGCTCTCGCTGGCAGAACAAAGGTCATGGGCAAGGGCTGGGGACTGGGAACCAGGCAAGGCAACCGAGGGCTGGCTTAGGAAGATGACGCCACCTTGCGCAATTTGGTTTCCTCCCCACCTTCCCTCCTCTCTCCCATTTCATCCTAGGTTGATTCTATTTCTGTTGCACACCCTGCTTCCTTCAGTTTGCGTTATGTTTTGCCAGGCATATCTGTGGGTGGGAGCTGCCACTGTCCTTCCCTTCCCCAGTCCTTTCCACCACTCCCTGATATCTCAGCCCTGTCAGACCCAGTGCCTTCCCCATAGGGTCTGAACACTCCCTCTAAGGTGAAGGGGATCAAGGAGAAAGCCGTCCTTGCCACACTGGAGGTATCTCTGACTTTCTGTTTCAAGTTTACATAAGAACCTCTACTGTGACTATTGTAACAGGTGCTTGGGGCAGGCTAAGGGGAGAGCAGGGGTGCACCAGTGCATCAGCTAAAAGCTTGCTAGTAAAGCAGCTCCCCTTCTACCTTTCCCATTCTGGTGCTCTGGGACCTGGGTGGGGTTGCTGGCAGAGTCTGCCTTGTTTAGTGGGCATCTGTGCTAGCCTCTACTGCCCCTCTTGTGAGTGGGTAGGAGGTGTCATTTCAAATGCCCCACATCCTATTTAGAAAAGATCCAAACTCTTCGTATTATGCAGAATGAGCTCAGGGTCTCCGTCCATCAACCAAATGTGTTTTCTAGGCTTCAGCTGCCACGTGACATGGTGGTGGAGGCAGACTGCATTTTTTTTGAAATGAGGTGTGCTGATACCATCAGCTGCTCTCAGCTTTAAATGCATACGAGCCTTCTGCACAATATGCAGGTGCCAAGCAATGCGCTTAGCCTCCACGTTTTCAACATAGGCCCGGTGTCTAGCCTACCACTTTCTTCTTCTTGTCCTCTCCACACCTGGACACTTTCCCCCCGAATGGATCCGTTTATATATCACACAGTGAAGATAATCCCTGTCATCCACCTGGGATGCAGTCTCTTAGGATTGCTGCCTATCTGTCTGACAATCTGTGATTTGGCCATGTGGACATTTTGGACTGAACCTACCACCTTGGAATATCTGAAAACTGCTGTCCTCATCTTTGCCTCAGCTTAGATCTACAAATGTCTGGTGGGCTTTTGATAAGTGTCCAGCTCCTTGGGGACAGAGAGATGAATGAGACAAGTCATCTCTCCTTAATGTTCTCCATCTTCTACATAGTGCTTGCTGAGACTGGTGGAAAACCCTTGGCCAGGGCTGGAGTGCCTTCGGCGTGCTCCCTCCTGGTAGGGCCTGCTGCTTCCAGCTCCGGCCCACCTGGGACCTCCCTTAGGTAACAGAGGGTCTCTGTCCCCTCTGGTTGCCAGGCTGGTGGTCTCCACCAGGCACTGCCCCGGGGT
This sequence comes from Loris lydekkerianus, assembly GCA_963574355.1. Taxonomy (NCBI): domain Eukaryota; kingdom Metazoa; phylum Chordata; class Mammalia; order Primates; family Lorisidae; genus Loris; species Loris lydekkerianus. Next base: position 9,047 of record CAUYPK010137419.1, read on the forward strand.
GTTCCTGTTGTGGCTGGAGATGACATCCTAGCCCAGGAATGTGTCTGCCTAGCCTGTGGTCACTCTGTAAATTCCACTTCTGTCCTCTCCCCTAACTCAAAATAATCTGAATTTCCTTTGACCCAAGCAGTGGATAGTTTTCTGCATGGAAAACTTGTCCTTTCTCCCCACCTTTACTAGCCTCTGACAACTCATTCTCCTGACTCTTCTATACCTTTCTCTCTTGGAGACTTTTTTCTTTCTTCTGCCCTCCCTGTCTCATGGGTGGCCCTGTCTGGCCTGGGGATAAGAGACACAGCTAATGAGTGGGTCAGAGACAGCATTGGTTGGCTAGCAGTGACTTCAGCCAGCCTAGGTCACACCTTCCATGGCAGGTGCCCTGTGGGGGGCCTCCTGGAAAGTACTTCCTTCCCTCTCTCTTCTCTTGCTTTCTGTTACTAACCCTGAGCCAGAGAGAAAGCAGATAGGTAGCCATCATCCGAGAGACATGCTTCCCTTCTGCTGCATTTGACAGAAGTGACCACGAGAGGGAAGAGACAGCACAGGGTGGAAGCATCCTCAGAGCCATTTCTAACCTCTGACCAGCAAGGTGGGCGAGGAAAACGCTGCCACCTTGCCTCTTTAGGGGCTGGGAAGATACGGGCCTGGCTGTGGCCGGTGGAAGTGTATGGAGGTGTGAGTTGTGTGTTTCTGAACATACGAGAGTGGCCTTGGGGCCACAGAGAATTAGGGTTACACTGACTCCATTTGTTAGATAAGATTCCCTCTAATAATTATGTCCTCCTCCAGGAGGTATGCCATATACCATGATCCTCCCTTCCCCTCTACAAGGGAGTATTTCTTTCTTTTCTTTTTTTTTTTTTTTTTTTTGAGACAGTCTCAAGCTGTTGCCTGAGGTAAAGTGCTGTGGCATCACAGCTCACAGCAACCTCCAACTCCTGCACTTAAGTGATTCTCTTGCTTCAGCTTCCCAAGGAGCTGGGACTATAGGCACCCGCCACAACGTCCAGCTTTTTTTTTTTTGGGTTGTAGTTGTTTGGTGGGCCCCGGGCTGGATTCGAACCCGCCATCTCTGGTGTATGTGGCTAGCACTCTAGCCACTTGGTTATGGGTATTGAGCCCTGAAAAGGAATATTTCTAATGAAACCTTTTAAGTACTCATGGAAAAGGAGACCCCTGTGAACATTTCTCTTGCCAGAAATTGCTGGGAAATATACTGTTGAAAAGGAACTAAATGGGAGCCGTCCTGGCCAGATGGAGAGAATAATTTCTCCAGGTTCCTCCCAGCAGCACAGAACAGCATGGCCCTGGCAGCTGTAGGGATCAGACCTGGGAGAGAACTGACCTTTGCCTCCTGGGTCTCAGGCTTTTCCGTGTGTGTATAAGTGAATTTCTTCATGCTGAGCATTTATAGCACTGAGCTCACATGCCTGGGGCCACCTGGGATTGAATGCATCCCTGAGTAAAGAATATGAGCAGAGAGATTTGTTCCCACTCCTCACCCCTTCCATGGCTTCCCTATGTCTGTGAGTTGACTAGGGTTTAGGGAATATAGCTTTGTCAGCTTTGAACTTGCCCAGAAATCTCCGGAATGTATGGGGCAGAGTCAGCTGCCTAGTGTGACTTTTGTGGTTAGCACCCTTGGGGCCCAGTCACACCTCTGATCTTCCAAGGAGGGAAGTGGCTAGGACCCCAAGACCATTTCCCTCCTTCTCTGCTGGGGTGGGGTGGGGGGATTGTAATGTTAGAGACCCAGGGGAATAAAAGGGCTCTTGTTTTTCAGGCTCTGGTTGAGAAGGGTTAGATCACTTCATCCTCCTCTGAGAAAAGCTCTCAAGCAGATCTCTCTCTGACCTCCCTTCCTGCCCTAGCCCCCTTCTGTGCTAGAGTGGGCTGGGGGGCACTGGGCAGGAAAGATGATTTTCTTGAGCTTCTGGAGATTTGAGGCAAGGTGGGATTCCTTGGTAGTTAGTTGCCTGCTTATGTCATAAGGTCCTGCCTACCACAAAATAGACCATGGTCAGATCACCGGAGATGGAGTGCAAGGAGGTGAGGTAGCTCTGTCTCTGATTTCCTTCATCTTCGTCACTCTTAGCATAGCAAATATTGGAACTGCAGAGTAAGGATATTGTTAGTTTCCATGACTTTTCTACAGAAGGAAAGAGGGCCTATGAAAAAGTTGTCATGTATATAGACTTTGCCCTCTGGGGCTGACTGATGTCAGAAGTAACTTTAGATGGAAGATGGGGGACATGAGAGGGTTTGCCCAGAACCCTCTGAACCACTCTCTGCCCCAGATGAAGATATATGCAGAAAAGAAGTCCAGTATGTGCCTCACTGTCAAACTGAGACTTCTGGGTCCACTGTGGTCTGGGAAGACGGAGTTGCTGAGACCAGGCTACACTGTGACTCCATTAATGCCCCTTTCCGATGCTCTGATAGGAAGAGAAAGGCCTTGGGATGCCAGGACCCCACATTTCCTAGAGAGGCAGTTACTAAAAGTCAGGGTGGGTTGTGGTAATTGTAGGCAGGGCCACCACTGGGCAGGGGAGTGGAGAGAGGAAGGAAAGGAGGAGAGGGGGATGAACAGGAAGGTCCAAGACTGGGGGATGGCAAGTGCAGGCAGAGCAGGGATTGTCCCCTCTGTGGTTGGGTCTGGGTGGCTGTTCAGGCTCAAGCAGGTGTAACAGGGTAATTTTGGAGTGAATGGTTGGGTATGGAAGGCTGAACTGTGCCCCTATAGGACAGGGCCCAGCTGCCTGCCCACCTCTGAGCTGGGGCTCCAGGGCTGGACCCAACTGGTGTCTGGGTGGCGTTTGGCCTGGGACTCCCTGCCATCCCTGGGGTCTGAGTAATCAGCGTGTGTCCCCTCCCATCCTCATCCTCAACCTTGGCTGGGTGCATGTTGGGTGCTTCAAGCCACACAGACCATGAGAAGAAAATGAAACACACACAGGGCTTCATTTTCTTCCTTTCCCATGGTTGTGTTTTCTGTCGCTGTGGTGCGTCTGACCCAGAATGTTCTGCTTGGGGAGTCTCCTGATGACTAAGCCACATCTCCTCACCCGGCTGCCTGCCTTGCACGCGGGGGCCGTATGTCCAGGCAGGGCATAGCCAGACCAACCAGACTCGGCTGTTTTACATTTCCCTCAGCTCCGCCCACCTTGCCCCCGACTACCCCGGGCGCGACGGGCGCTGTGAGCAGCACTGATGCTACTGCCATTGCTGCCACCACCGAAGCCACAACAGTCCCCATCATCCCAACTGTCGCACCTACCACCACCGCTACCACCACCACCACCACCACCACCGTCGCCACAACTACTGCAAGCACTGCCGCCGCCACCACCACCACAGAGAGTCCTCCCACCACCACCTCCGGGACTAAGATACACGAATCCGGTACTGCGCACTGCCCGGCTACCTGCCCCTCCCAGCCCACCTCCCCGGTGGTCTCCGCAGACGAACCCACAGGCTTCCTCAGATGGAAGATGGGGTCTGGGTGATGATTACCAGCATCTCCCTTCCTTTCTCCTTTGGAGATTCACACGTGGCTGGACTCTTAGTCCCCTCTGTAGATTCAGAGCCTGACCTGCCACACTTGCTCCTTGGGTGGCCCTGCACCACTCTGCACCATTCTAGTCCCAGATCCCTATTCTCTAACAGAGGGCCAAGCTCCTTGGGTGAGACCCTGAGGTCCCAGATGTCATGCTACACGCCAGTCAGACAGTCCGTCTTTCAGCTAGCTCAGGGCTGAGCATTCTGAAAATAAGAGCGTGAGGAAGGACAGCACCTGGCACTACACAGGTGGGATGGGACGTTCTCGCTCCAGCCATGTTTGTGTCCAGCCTTGCAGAATAGAGGCTGAATAGCAGGGGTGGCTGTCCATGCCAGGCAGCTCTGTCCCCAGGACCCTTGCTCCTTCTTTGCCCCTTTTCCCCCAAGGAACACTTACAGAATTTTTATAAAGGCAGAACTTTGAGGAAACAGTACTTCCCAGGAGCTCCTTAAGGCCTAAAGGTACTCTTCCCCCTTCCCCTATAGATAGAGGGAAATTGCAGCCTGCTCAAGGCTTCTGGTAAAAATCAATCGGGTGGTCTCTACAGACGAACCCACAGGCTTGCTAAGCCAGGAGAATGTGCTGTTGCTACAGCCAGGAAGTCTGTTCTCCCAGCATGAGGAGACCCTTGGAGAATTCGTGGACACTTCTAAACACTGAGCGTCAGTCTTTGATTACCACAGAGGGGAAGGTTTCTAACTTCCTGAGCCCACATGCCAGCTGTCAGGTCAGCGTGAGGCAACCAGCAAGACTGGCAGGAAGCACCTGGAACTTTCCTCCAGTAGTTGATAGACCCCACCCACCACCACCTCTTGGGAAAGTCCCTTTACCTTTAGAAGCCTCACTGTCTCCCTCCCTGCCCCACCTTTCTCAGCCACCTGAATGAGAATGAAGGCTTTCTATACATAGGAGGATTTTTTTTTAACTCAGTGTCATGGAGTTAAGTGGCTATGAGGGGAGACATGTAATTCGTAGCTGACACAGTGCTTCTCAGACCCCTGAAAACACCACCTTCCTTTACAGGTGCAATCTAGAATTTAAACAACATGCACTTTAGGAAGGAGTTGATTGTGGAGAAATCTGCTAGGCTATTAGAAGTTGCCACCAGTGGTTTGGTGATTGGTGTTCTTCGGGGCCACAGTGAGGTATTTTATTCATTAAAGTGGGGGTTTGTGTCCTATAAGTGTTTTGAGTTCACAGAAAAGATGCATAAAAATTAAGAAAGGCAGTGGATCTTGCCCCCCAGCAAAGAGTTGTCTTCTAGAAAGAACGATCTTGCTGCCATGTAGAAGCAGCCCCCTGGACTCTTCATACCCCAAGTTCACACTATGTCTGAGGCATCATGGAGGGCCTGGCAATGGCCTTGGCCTTATCTAGACCTTTGGAACATTGCTCAAACACACTCTCTTAATGCCTTTTAAATGATTTTTAAAATGAATTTTCATCTTTATTGTTCCTTACATCTTAGGAGGAAAAAAAAGTTTTATAAGTTCACTTTTCTCAGAGTGAAATAGGCCCTTTTATTCTTAACTTGTCTTTTTCTGATTTCAAGGGATATTCCCCTAATTCTTACAATCGGGGAGTCAGTGGAACGATCCACGCTTCTCCTCCAGGATGGTTTGTGTGTTGCCAGGTGTTAATAGCTCACATTCTTGGTCCTTCATGAACTTTACAGCTCTTTTGGGTCATCATCTTGATCTCTCTATGGCAGTGCTGCTCTCCAGTTCCCACCTCTAAAATCATTTTGGTTTCCCATTGCTTGACCTTTGCTAGAAGCACCTCTCAATCTTCATTTCCTTTAAGACAGCCAGATTTGGGTCAGTATCATATTGGCAGCCAAACTGTTTAAACACAAATTCTCAGGCTAATTTCAGGGCTCAGAGCTAAGGAGGAAGAAACTGAAGTCTCCAAATCATGACTAATCATAATTCATTCCCACTGACAAGAGTCATGAAATTCCAAGGAACTGGCATTTGAGGTGGCCTAAAGCAGCCAGCACAATTGAAGCATCTGGCAGATAAGTAAAGAAGCCTGCCTTCTGCCCTCCCCCCGGTGCCATCAGCAGAACCACTCTCTTGGCCCCGCACCTAACATGAATCATATTCACTTGGGGCAACCAGCACCTGACAAGGCTGTATCAGAGAAGGCATTTCTTTGAAGTGAAAGTCAGGAGATCTTTTATCACTTCCCAGCCCTGCAGACTCAGACACATTTCAAATAGATAATGAATAAATGCATCACCAATATTCTCTATTCATTTATTTTTGACAAGTGAGTTGGTGACAGTACCCCCTTGCATGCTAATAAAATATACAGGAGCCACACTTGTAAAGTCTTTGAAATACAAGGCTTCATGCTAGTATTCCACTATTAAATCTTTGCTGGAAAATGGGGTAATCAGACTGCTGGGACTCTTGAAAAATGATTACGTTTGAAGATTAGTGGCATTCTCCTGTACGAGGGCTATGGTTTTAGACAGTGCTAGGGCTTTGATAGAGTAGCTCCCAGCTCATAGGGACCAGATAATTAATGTCTCCTGTGTTGCGTGGCTATCAAGCCTCAAAGACTCCGTGGTGTTGAGAAGCCAACAGAATAGGATTCCTCTGGAACTTGGACCACGGAGAGCTGGTTGTCAAGAAGAGGTTATCATCTCTTGTTTCTGCCTAGCCCAGGCAGAGAGGGAAAGGAATTGTACGCACTGTCTTTACTTGGGTTCTGGGCCCCAAGTCACCCTAGACGGTGTGAGGCTGTTTTACGCATTGTCTAGGCTGTCACCAGGAACAATCCCAGGGGCTCTATAGGCCAGAATCACCTGTCTGGATTTCCATTCTTCTCCTGCTTCAAAAATCTGTTCAGGTTTGCTCATATTCAGCACCTGCAACTCTCAGCAAGACACTTGCTTGGCTTTTAAAGACAATCCTCTCCTTCTTGTAGAACGTCATGGTTAAAGGGAAAGAGGCTGGCACATCTCCCCCTCTGTCTGTGCCCTGGCCCGTTTCCTCACATTGTTCAAATCCGTGACAAGGGATCTGAAAAGGGAGTAAGTCCAGGTTAGAGCCTTAGATGGTATGGATCAAAACTCACTCTTTCATTCATAACCCCACCGTGTAGACACACAGTTCCCAGCTCTACTTCACATCCAAGTCCTCCTGACTGCACATGTTTGTCCCTGGACAGCGGCCCCTGGCCTGGTCACCAAGGCTGCAGCTTAGAGCTCTGTTGGCCCTGCACACAGCCATTTCTGACTCTACCCTTTCCCCAATGACCGTGTGTGTGCGTCCGCTTGTGTGCATGTGTGTGTGTCTCCGTGTCTCTGCCACGACCCCCTCCCCATCACTAACTCCTCTTCTAACCCGTCCACCAGCCCCCGACGAGCAGTCCATATGGAACGTCACGGTGCTCCCCAACAGTAAATGGGCCAACATCACCTGGAAGCACAATTTCGGGCCCGGAACTGACTTTGTGGTTGAGTACACTGACAGTAAGCATTGCTGTGTGGGGCGGCGGTGGCAGTGGCAGCAGCGGTCGCGGGTTGTGGTAGATGCCATTAAATAGATCCTGTGAACTCCCCCAGGCTCAGAGAGGCCTTCTAGCTGGGCTTAATTATGGCATAACGAAATCGATATGCACTCGGGCGGCAGCAAGGTGGGAGGAGCAGGCTCAAGGAGAAGGAAGGCGCTCCTGAAGCCATTAGTGCAGGTCTGGGGTTGCATGTCTGTGGAGGGCCTGCATAACAAGCCCTTCCTCCATTTCCTGCCCAGGATGAAGGTTCTGACTAGCCCCCTCACCCACACAATGAGCAGAGTCTCCCCTCTGCATTGACTTCCTTAATTCAGATTCTGTGTGCACTGATTGATGTCTCCACTAGACAGACTGGGTCAATTCAACTGCGCTTTGCTCCCAGAGAAATGCCAGTGGGCCACACTCAGAGTCACAGACCAGAGCCTTTGGTCTCCGTTGTTGGGTTGAGCTGAGCTGTTAGATTGCAGAGTATGGTCAGGATATCTCTCTTCTCCTCTGAGTGAAGGTCAGGGTCAAACTCTTCTCCTTGGCCTCTTGAGCATGTGCTCTAAGCAATTTAAACAACTAGCACAGCCAGAAAATCTGCCTGTGTTTGGGCTAACCTGCCCAAACACCTCTTAGGAAAGAGCAATGCCAACTCTTAGTTCTCTGTGGTTAGAGGAAGAGGTCACATCACAGAATCTGAACTCCCCAGTGTGGTCCGTATTTTTCAGCTTTCTATTACCACCATTCACCCAACAGCCTGCACAGGCACACACTTGTCCTGATGTGTGAATTCATCACACTCAAGAAATGAGAGGTGAAACCAGGAATGAGAGCCAAGAGGCAGAGTCCTGTCTCATCTCCACTTCCCATGAGGGGTGCTAACTGGCTTTCTGGCCCTCGCTGGGGAAGATCCCTGTGGGAAGCTAATTGCTTCCACTTCCGGGGCAACAAAGCATCAGCTGACAAGCTGAGCGGTTAAAGGTCTTAAAGGTGTAATATGTTTAGTGTGAAGGCTGGTGAGGAAAGCGACCTTCAAGAAGGGGAATAGTGTTTTCCACTGAAGGGTCATCGTTTAAAAGAGCATGGTGTGGACAGGCTCAGGGAAGCTGCCTGGAAAGCTGTTCTGTGTGGTGAACTGGACCCGTGGTCTCCTGGTCCTTTCCCCTACCCTTTCTGCCTCTGACAGGTGACCAGGAACCCAAGCACTGTCTCTAGCTCCTGGTGCCTGGCTCTAAGCTGACTGAGAGTTTCTGTTCCCCAGGCAACCATACGAAAAAAACTGTCCCTGTTAAGGCCCAGGCTCAGCCTATACAGCTGACAGACCTCTATCCCGGGATGACGTACACGTTGCGGGTTTATTCCCGGGACAACGAGGGCATCAGCAGTACCGTCATCACCTTTATGACCAGTCCAGGTGAGAGGGGATCTGGCCTAGCCATCCCCTACAAGCATGGGGCATTTCATTCTCATCTTCAGCTTCCTGCTTGTCTCTCCTCCTCGGAAAGAAGACTCATCCCCACTCCATTCCTCACCTTGCATGGCGTGTCTCTTTAGTATGCGTCAGTGTAAGGCTCCCAGGAAGCCTAGGGGAGCCAAATGTGCATGCATAGTGGTGAGGGAACAGCGATTGATTCCAACCCATGGGGCCACCTGGGGGTCAGAAAGAAACAAAGGATTGTATAATGAGGACAGAAAATGCTTGGCCCCCGGCTATGCCTGAAACAAAAGAGCTTGGTGTCTGTGCAAACTTGGCCACTGTGTGTGGGCCTGGGGCTGCTGGAGAGTAGTGCATCCTGCCCCATGTGCACAGGGACCTGCCTCCTCCATATGGGATTAGGACATAGGGTCCTCCCGGGGTGTTGTTCCAGAAACGTGCCCAGGAGCCAAACCAAGGATCCATGCTATGTTACAGCCTTGCCACCATTATGTGTTGTTAAAAATTCCAAAGTGAGTGGTATGACTTATTTAGGGCTTTGTTTTTGCCCCAAGTTTGTCTTGGCCTAGGAGGAGGCCACTGAAGTAAGAAAAACAACCATTGATACTGTGTATGCTTTTGAACTTGACTTTCTCTGCTGGTAGGGGTGGCTGGCAGTCTAGAAACTCTAAGGGCACTTGCTTGTCTGACTATTTGTGTATAGCTTAAAATTGGCCAGGCAGGTTGCCAAGTGATCTGTGTGCTAAGCCCTAGGGCCAAGGGTAAGGGTGGGAAAAGAGATTAAGAAAGAAAAGGATCAGTCCCTACCCCAAGGGATAGCCTAATTAGATGCAGGTCATTAGACACACAGGATGAGGGTGGCCATGTACAGTGATTTATATGAAGTTCTGAATGCTGGCTTAAATATTCATTACTCTTCCTGCGCCCGGCCTGGTGAGGCTGATCCTGGTGGCTTGCATCTTGAGTCACTGCTCATCTGTATAAATGTCTCACCCCACCACTTCTGGCCTAGTCCCTCTTAGTCTGGCATCTTGTCTTCCCCCCTGTGTCTCCGCCTGTCCTGCACGTTGTCATGCCATCAAGACTCCAGGAGTCTGAGAGTCTGGCTGCCTACTTGAGGCTAGCCAGGCTAAGTCAGGCAGGACATCTGAGTGAATGGCTAAGCCATCCTGTTACAAGGGAGCCGGGCAAGGGAACTAGACAGTTGACCGAGCAGAGCAGGTGGCTGGACTCTATCTGGCCCAGTTGGGGTCCCAAGCTATTGCTCACCAGTACATGCACTTGATTTTGCTTCATTACAAACTTAAGTCCAGAACAGGAACAAGAAACAAAGGTAATATTTGAGGACAGAGTTCCATCCTAGGGAATGCTGCCAAAGCCAGTGCAGCCTGCTTTCATAGCTGTCACTTCTCCAGGTGGTGAGCCCTGGGGCTGTGGGCCAGGGTTAAGGAGAGGGAACCAGAGGGAAAAAACCAGTCTCTGCCCTCCGGGGTGTCCTAATCTGCTTCAGGGAGTTAAAACACACACTCCAGAAAAACAGCCATTGATCCTGTGTATGCTTTTGAACTTGACTTAAATACTTATTTCTCTTTTCCTGTGCTTGGTCTGAAGAGACTCATCTTGATCGCCTGCTAAATCTTCCCAGAGTCTTCCCAGTGCAAGCTGGAGTGGGCAGGTTTATGACTTTAGCTCTGAGTACACATTGTCCACTTCTTTCCCAGGCTGGCTGGAAATTACTATGTGTAAACCACATAAGGAAAGAAAACCTTTTCACTTGCTGAGGTCTGCGAATGTGTCTATATCCTTTAAATTACGTGTACACATTCTATTTCATGGGTGGACTCTGGATGGACTCCAGAGTCAAGTCCACACAAAGCCCCAGAACCCTGTGTTTCTTCAAAGCAAGAATTTGTAAGCATCTCTGGGGCTGACCACTGGTCATTTAGACAACCACGGGCTATCACTTCAGTCCATAGACTCAAAACGTGCTATGATGGTTCAGGAAGGAAATGAAGGAAACCATTGGGAAGGCTAATAAGCTCTCTGCCCTCACCAGAAAGATCCCACTGGGAAGTTAATCACCTCCTTCAGGCTTTTGAAGCCAATGAGACCTGAGGGGCTGCAAATGCATAACCTTGGATTTCAGGAGAACCTCAGCTCTTCTGTGCTCCGGGTGCAGGTGGAGGAAGCAGGATGGTGGTGCTGATAATGTGGGCCTGCCTCAGACCTCAGAAGAGTGGGGAGCAGTTATTAGGAGACCCACCCATAACCAGTTTCTGCTGTGTTGGGGAGAATCATCTCTTTAGTCAAGCCAGGACAGGCAGTGGGAGTGTGGAGAGGTGTCAGATGATGCTTTAGTGAGAGCAATTGAGCCAAATTATATGTTATATTTATTTATCTATCCCTACCTCTAGAATATAATTCTTCTGCAGACCTTGAGTGACTGTGCTTACTTCAGTGGCCAAATCAAATTCCTCCCAGTTAGAATTAGAAGTCATCGGAACCGTCTGCTTTGTAAGGGAATTGCCTGTTTCAGAGGGGGGTTGCAGGGTATAATGTGGAAGGTGCACAGAATATGAGTTCTAGTCCAGGGTAAGGGGCATTTAGACCTATGTTTGCCCGGCCTGTGTGTCCCTGTGTTGGGTGCTGTTCTCTCCCTGTCAGTCCCAACTGAAGATGGTGAGTGTAAACACACTTTGGTCTTTATATGTCAATATTACCGGATCCCTCCATTAGGAATCTTGAAATGAGTTTAATAGATCGATTGAGTATGGTGTTGGCAGCCAAGTGTAACTGCCCTGGAGCCTTGCTAAAATGCTTTCCTCTCAGAGTCCAAGCCATGGGGTCACATCATAAGTGATATCACTATGTCCTAAATTTCTTTTGCTTGAGAAAGTAAATCATTTTGATGAGATGTGGTTGAACCCACTTTACCCCAGATCCTATTTTTTGTTTCCAAAAATCAGAGGGTTTTTGTTTGTTTGTATGTATGTTGAGACAGAGTCTCACTATGCCACCCTCAGTAGAGTGCTATGGCATCACAGCTCACAGAAACCTCAAACTCTTGGGCTTAAGTAATTCTCTTGCCTCAGCCTCCCAAGTAGCTGGGACTACAGGAGCCCACCATAACACCCGGCTATTTTTGTATTGTAGTTGTCATTGTTGTTTAGTAGGCCCAGGCCAGGTTCGAACCTACCAGCCCTGGTATATGTGGCCAGCTCCCTAACCACTGAGCTGCAGGTGCCAAGCCTGTTTGTTTTTTGAGACAGGGTCTCACTCTGTTGCCTGGGCTAGAGTGAAGTGGTACAATCATAGCTTGCCCTCAAACTTATGGGCTCAAGTAATTCCCAAGGAGCTGGCTAATTTTTCTAGGTTTTGTAGAGATGGGGGTCTCATTCTTACTCCGGTCCTAAACTCCTGACCTCAGCAATCCTCCTACCTTTCCCTCCCAAAGAGCAAGGATTACAGTCCTCACTTGTTTAAACAGCACTCTGTATCCAAACTTCACAGGAATTTCTTCAACTTCTTCAGTAAGGACTAAAGGTAACATTTGGATTTCACCTGGTACTGTCAGGAACAAAAAGCTATATTTGCTATCTAAAAGCCCACGTGGCCACTTTCCCCTTGAATTATGACTTTCTTTCTCAAGAGAAAGGTAGTCTCACAGAGACAGCTGTCAGCAAACATCAGAACAAGCACCAGGAAGGTCGCTGCAGCCATGTACACTGACCTCTCTGCAGAAGGTGGTGCCAGTATCCAAACACAAGTAGAAGTAATTCCTTCATCCCAGTGCCCAGGTGCAGCATGGCACCTGGGCAAGACAAGGTCCACATGACCCCTAGTTATCAGGGAAAAGCCTAACACAGTATCCCAGCTTAACCATCTATTGGGATTGAATCGATCCATTACTCAGTAAGTAGTCACTGCCCACTTTTTATGTGAACAGCATTGTGCTAAGTACTACGGAGCTCAGAAAGACCCCGGATCTCCAAAACTTTAATAGTATAATTAAAAACCAGGAAACCAGGACCCAGGAAACAACAATGAAATGTTGTATGGAGGGGCTGGGAGTGAATCAGAGTTCAGAGGTGGCATGAATTGAGCAATCAATTCTTCGTGAAGGAGGGATAGAAAAAGCAGAGATGGCCATCAAGGAGGGTGACAGCCCAGGCCAGGGGTCCTCAAACTACGACACGCAGGCCACATGAGGCGGTGTGATTGTATTTATTCCCGTTTTATTTTTTTACTTCAAAATAAGATGTGTGCAGTGTGCATAGGAATTTGTTCATAGTTTTTTTTTGTTTTTTTTTTAAACTATAGCCTGCCCCTCCAGCAGTCTGAGGGACAGTGAACTAGCCCCCTGTTTAAAAAGTTTGAGGACCTCTGGCCCAGGCTCTCTTGGGCAGGGAGAGGAGACTGGCGTGCCCAGGCCAGGCTGAGGAGTTGAGCCCAGTGTTGTAAGAAATAAGGAATGGTGGCACATCTTTAAGCAGGTACTTGGGGACAGGATGGAAGCCTCCTAGCTTTATGCACTTGGTGACATAATGTCTCATTACATCCATGGGAACTGACAAGTACAAGTGAGGACCCCCTAGTATAGAATGGAGCAATGGGGTGAATATGAGACATTTGGGAAGGAGCAGTGGCAGTCATAAGAGATGGGAAGAGTGGTGGGGTCTCTGGTGGAGGTGGGGCAGTTGGGAGAGCCAAGGTAGGGGTAGGAAAATGCAGGTTGAATTTCAAGCACAGACATCCAAGGGGTACTGTCAGGGGAAACTCTGGACTTACAGCTGTGGAGATGGCTGGAGGGAGGGTGGAAATGAGTAAGGATTGCCCGTGACATAGAGTCAAGGAGCCCAGGAAGAGGCCCAGTCAGGAACAGCAGCTGAAGCACCGAGTATAGTCCGGCTTGATGTCAGATTGCCGGGGTGGAGAAAGGAGTTAGTGGCAGGAACTGAGGGTGATGAAAGATTATGGAATTTGCCTGTAAAAGGACAATGCATGAGCTAGAGCTGAAAAGACTGGCAGGTTCCTCAGGGTTTCTGCTTAAAGATCATGTTTGAGAAGGAGACAGCAGAGAGGAAGAAATTGCCAATGCTGGGAAGTGCAGAGATCATTATATGAATGAGAGACCAAGGAAGTGGGGCACTGGGTCCCAGTCACAGGGGAGGAGTAGCTTCAGCAGGGAGAGAGGACAGCCCTCCTCTGACACTAGAAGAAGGAACAGTTGTAGAGGCCGTGAAGTTTCAGCAGTCTCCAGAGTGCCCAGAGAGTGGGTGAGGTCAGCCAGGAACGTGGGAAGGGAGTGATACAGGAACAGCACAGGGGACCGAGGGTAGTGGATCTAGACAGACAGCTGAGGGGTGGCTGGAGGGACAATGAGAGATGAATAAAAGAGCTATGAGGCAGCAGCCATCCAGGTGAACTACAGCACCATGAATCTGTAATAGGGTGGGGCTTGCAACATCCCCTTTCCGGGAGTTATGAAAATAAGGCAATGTCAGAGAGACCCACAGCTAGGAACCTAGCTGAGTGCAGAAATAGGTGATGCAAAAAGCAGGATGGGGGTGGGGCACAGCGGCTAGCACCTATAATCCTAGCACTCTGGGGGGCCGAGGCAGGAGGATCAATTAAGCTCAAGAGATCAATTGAGCTTAAGACCAAGTCTGAGCAAGAGAGAGATTTTATCTCTACTAAAAATTGAAAAATTAGCCAGGCATTGTGGTGGGCAGGAGGATCTGCTACTCAGGAGGCTAAGGCAGGAGGATCACTTGTGCCCAGCAGTTTGAAAGGCAATGAGCAAGACTGACGCCATGGCACTCTAACCTGGGGCAATAGAGTAAGGCTTTGTTTCCAGAAAGAAAAGCAGGATGGGGTGGGGTTTAAGGTTAAGCAGTGCCCCATCAGGATGGGACTGAGTGAAGGAAAGGAAGTCCGTGGTACAGCACTGAGCAAACGTGGATCAAGTGCCTCTGACGTGCCAGGCTCTGCTCCCAGCATAGTCCTTCCCTCAAGGAGCTCCCCCCTGGGTGGAGGGACAAGAATGGAGTGGAAAAGGCACAGTCTAGCCAGACAGCCTGGGTGGCATCCCAGTTCTACCACTAACAGCAGCAACCTTGAGCAAGTCAACCTTTCTTTGCCACAACATAAGAGAGGGATAAAACCTATCTCATGTGGTTGTGGTGAGGATTCAATTAGATAATGTGTGGGAAAGTACTTAGAGGAGAGAGGAAGTGCTTGTAAGTGTAAATTAGTACTAGTATGGCTCAGCGCCTGTGGCTCAAGTGGTTAAGGTGTCAGCCACATACACCTGAGCTGGCCGGTTCAAATCCAGCCTGGGACTTCCAAACAACAATGATGGCTGCAACAAAAAAATAGCCGGGCATTGTGGTGGGCACCTGTAGTCCCAGCTACTTGAGAGGCAGAGGCAGGAGAATTGCTTGAGCCCAGGAGTTGGAGGTTGCTGTGAGCTGTGATGTCACAGCACTCTACACAAGGTGACAGCCTGAAGCTGTCTCAAATAAATAAATGAATAAATACATAAATAAATTAGTACTAATAATAATATGTCCAATGGTAAATTAGAGCACTCAGAGAGTGGCTGGGTGGGAGTGGATGAAAGGGATTTATTTAAGCTGGGAAAGTCCAAGAAAGCCTTTCTGAGAAGGTAACATTTGCCAAGGCAGCCACCTGAAGTAAGAGCAGGCCAGGTACAGTAACTCACACCTGGGAGACCAAGGCAGGAGGATCCCTGTGGGTCAGTAGTTCGAGGCCAGCTGGAGGGAGAGCAAGACTCCACCTACTAAAAATAGAAAAAATTAGGTCTGGCGCGGTGGCTCATGCCTGTAATCCTAGACTCTGGGAGGCTGGGGTGGGTGGAGTGCCTGAACTCAGGAGCTGGAGACCAACCTGAGCAAGAGCAAGACCCTGTCTCTAAAAAATATCTGGGCGTTGTGGCAGGTACCTGTAGTCTCAGCTACTTGGGATGCTGAGGCAAGAGAATCTCTTGAGCTGAAGAGTTTGAGGTTGCTGTGAACTATGACACCACAGCACTCTGAGTGGGACAGAGTGAGACTTTCACAAAATATATATACATACATACAAATAAAAATAGAAAAATTAGCCAGGCATGGTGGCAAGTGCCTATAGTCCCAGCTACTTGAGAGGCTGAGGTGGTCAGATTGCTTAAGCCCAGGAGTTTGAAGTTACAGTGAACTATGATGACCCCATTGCATGCCAGCCCAGGTGACAGACCAAGATCCTGTCTCAAAAACAAGAGTGACGAGCAAGCAGCAAATGTCAAGGCCCTGAGGCAGGAATGACAGCAGCCAGTGTCACTGGAAAATAGAGGACCAGAGAGGGGGCCAGGGCCAGCTCCAGCATTGGAATGGAGCATTTTCTCCAATAACAATGAGAAGCATCAGAGGGTTTAGGTGAGGAAGTGATTTGATCCTAAGTGGGGGTTTGGAAAAATCACTCTCACGCTTTGTGAGGAATGGCTTAAGAGTAGGCGCATAAGCAGAAATGGGATGTTCCTCCACAGCATACAGAGATCAGGTGGGTCATGTACCACGTTCTTAAGGGGCTCGACTGCTTTTCAGCCCAGGGCCAGCCTGGGCAGCCAGAGCACAGAAGCATTTGTTCGTCAGTCTTTACTATTTACTGCAAGCTTTCTTGCTGCAATGCCCTTGGCTGGGCACTGGGAAAGCTATAAAATGGTTCTGCCCCCAAGAAGAGCAAAGGGTAGGATTTCACCCAGATACCTACCCCACAACACAGTGTATGACGAAGACCCAAGAGCACCAGGGTTGTGGGCCCCCCACACTGCTCCTGTGCTCCTCCAGGGAGGGGCATGGGGCCTTGGCTCCGGCTCCATGGGCTGGTGGGGCCCCTGCTGTTGTGTGGCTCCCCGAAGACTTCTCTGGACTGGGCTGGGCTGGCTGGGCTGGGCTGGCTCCAGGGTTACTTTGGAAGTATTCCATTCTTCTGATTCCCTTCCCCTCTGAGTCTTGTTTTCCATGACAGGCTGCATTTCTGGAGAGGATACTTTTGCTCTCCAGTTCATAGACAGTAGAAGGGCAGATGAGTCCTGATCACCCAGTTCATAGACAGTAGAAGGGCAGATGAGTCCTGATCACATCCCCCACCCAAACCCAAAGTTCACCCACTGGACCATCAAGAACACAGTCAAATGACTCCCAAGTGCCTGTACTTTGGGTCCTCCTGGGTGCCCCAGATCCGAGAGATCTGCTCACTTTGAGACAGGTCTCTACACATACCAGGCAAAGACAGAGAAGGACTCATTATCATGGGGAAGGAGGGGACAAGTCTCACTGTGTGGAAGTAGTCTGGAAGTGGCATGGAGTGAATGGAAGGCATGGCCCAAGCCCCATCTGTACCAGCCTATCTGCAGGTGTCCATGCCCAGATTTGGCTTTGCTGTCAGAAAACACACAATTCAGCTGACAGGAAAGACGTAGGACATCCCTGACCTCCACCTGGTCCAGGACCCACTGTAAGGAAGCCTGCTTGGCTTCAAAGCTGTGCTGGGCAAGGAGCTGCTCTGCACCTGTCAGGGTGGTCTAACAGCAGGGTCTTGCAGTATGAGCACAGCCCCCACCCCCTGAGGGGTAGCATACAGACTCCTGTTCTTCACCCTGAACTGATCCATGGGGACTTGTACTTGCTTGGCCAATCCCTGGCCTTCCCTCAGTCCCCAGTAGGCTGTGACCAGCCCTCTGGTTTGCAAGAATGCCACACCCCATCCCTAGGAAACATCCCCCATCCAAAGGTCCTGTCAGCTTTCTGCTTCTTACCTGCTCCCTATACTCCCCTCCTTTGCCTCTCTTCTGATCTTTTGACCGTGGCTTCTTATTTTCTTTTTGTCCTTTTATCCCAATAGCGTGGGCCAGGGGGCTGCTAGATGGTGGCATTAGACTGCAGGAGAAGCATCCACAAGGAACAGCTGAAGTTCTCCCCTCACATCTGTCTCCCTCCTCACCTTCTCCCCTACCAAGTCACTCATGAGTTTGCTTCCTGCCCTCCCCCGCCAGCTTACACCAACAACCAAGCTGACATCGCCACCCAGGGCTGGTTCATTGGGCTCATGTGTGCCATCGCCCTCCTGGTGCTGATCCTGCTCATCGTCTGTTTCATCAAGAGGAGTCGTGGCGGCAAGTACCCAGGTGAGACGCAAGAGAGGTGGCACAAGGTTCCCTGCCAAATCAGACACTCTGTTCCCTCCATGAACCCAGCCCTTGTCAAGCCTGGAAATGTGGTTCTCTTGCTTGATCTGTTCCTCTTCGAGCTGCCAGCTAGCAAGCACTTGAGTTAATTAAGTTCACCTGGGGTGGGCGGGCAGCCCAACCCAGGAGGCTCCAAGGGAGAGGATGGAGGAACCCTGGCTCCCATTAAGAATGACCTTTCCTCTCCTTGACTCACCACCCATCTGCTCAGTAAAATTGGCTTTTTTCAGCCTGAATCTCATTAGGATCCTGTGTCCCAGGGAGGAGAAAGGAAGGGAGGCATTTCCTCTTTGTGAACCATGTCCAGAGAACAGGGGGAGAAGGGATCTGGGCAGAAGCAGCACTCGGCTGAGGGAGGCAGCAGAGTTGGACTCTCAGTAGGGCAAGATAGTGCAGCTACCTCTAATCGAGAGTCGAGAAGCTCCCACGTGAGGAGCTGATAGGGACCCCTCATGGGTGTAAAGGGCTTTGTCTTTCCTAGAGACCCAAAGAAGCATTTCTCTTCTGTAGGCCTCAAGATCCTCCAGCCCAGACAAACCAAGGTCAAGGACAAGGACCTCTGGCATCCTTGTTTCTGCAAATATTGATTGTTTTTCATACAGGGGCAGGAGAGCCATCTGTCTGCAGTGGGGTGGGTTAGGGAGAAAAGAGACAGGATAATGGATGACCCTGAGAGCAAAACCCCTGCTGGACTGCAGAGTGAAATTGCTCCCTGCCCTCCAAAGCCCCATTGCCAAACACATGTCACACTCCCCAAGTGCTTCCTTCTCCCCATCTCTTAGCATAGATCCTCCTCCAGGGTCCCCCTAAAACTCAACACAAAGGACAGAGGAGAGGAGATTGTCTGATTTCCTTTCCCCTTCCCAAGGACCCACAGACTGTAGGATTCTGAAGAGTTATTACTCAAGTTGAGAGAAGGCAGGAAACTATAATTCTTTACTGATGACTGATGTTTCCTTTTACTTTGTTTTCTTCTATAAGAGAAAAAGCCTGAGTTAGGGAGGCTGGCTAGGGTTTGACATTGAGACTTGCGTGGACTCACTGAGTTCATCCCCTTTTCAGGTAGAACTGGAACACCTGATGAATTTGTCAGATAAACTCTGAGTCTCCCTTTCCCTATTCAGAAAGTATCCCATTCCAGAAAGTTCTTCAAAGCTAACCTCTTTCCCTCCAGCTACAGGGTACGCCCCTGGCACATTGAAACTATGAATGAACCCTTGGCTCTCCTAGAGCCAGGAGGCCTGGCTCTATTCTTCATTCTAGTCATTTTTCAGTTACTAACTAGCTAAGCTGTGTGACATGTTCTTTACCTCTCATGGCCTCAGTTTCTCTCACCTAAAATAGGGGTCATTATCCTGTCTTATACCTCAAAAAGGATACATAGTCTTTTACATACTGCCTACGGTATGCCAGCCTCTGTGCTGGGTGCTAGGGATGCTAGAGGAAAGGTGATCTTTCCTCAGGGACAATGCTGGTGGCACAGATGGAACGACCACAGCACAAGACAGAACAGCAGGAAAAGGGGCACACCAGCAAGGGAGGTCACAGACGTGAGAGCACTTTCCATCCCACAGTCTCATATGAAGTGTCCCAGGGCAGTCTGCTAGGAGCTTTGGAGAAACACACAGTCCCCCACCCTCAAGGAAAGAATGAGTATTCTGTTACGGGCACCAGAAGCATGCACAAATAATTATAGTTCAGAGCAGATCAAGAAAGGTGCAGACAACGGAGGATTTGTCTTTGGCAAAGGAAAGGATCACATCTCCCCGGTGGGTTTTTGTGGGATTTTGTTCTGTACCCCCTTCTGCTGGAACTATCTGGTGTTTTGAGAAGTCTTCATGGAGAGGTGGTGGGGAGCTAGGTAGAAGGAAATTTCAATTGCCAACAGAGATGTAAGTAGACCCCTAAAGATGAGGAGGAGGAGGCAGAATCACCCTGTAATTGAAAGAGTGCAGGCAGCATGAACAAAGGAGGCATCAGTGATGCCGTATGTGGAGGGAGTGTCATTGAGCCCAGGGCTGTGCCTTCCAGATCTACCTTCAGCAGAGCTCTGGGAGCATGAACACACTTCCTAATCCTTGTGTCTATATCTTTGCTTCTCTTTTTGACCAAGTGCGAGAAAAGAAGGATGTTCCCCTTGGCCCTGAAGACCCTAAAGAAGAGGATGGCTCTTTTGACTACAGGTGTGTGATCTCCCTCCTCCCCCATAGGTGGGCTGTCCTCGCTGCCCCCGATGCAGCCTCCTCACCTCAGAGCAGGTCCATTTGGCTGCGAGGAAACTGAGCAGCTGTTCTTGGCCATTGGGCTGTCACCTCTACCTCTCTGACGGCACCCTAGCAGAGGGCACATGCTGTGAAGCTTGCTCAGAGAGGATTCTCATCCAGACAGTGCTAGGCAAGGCTGTTCCCCTGGGAGACACTGCCCGACACACAAATAATTCACCTGATAAAAGGCACTTCATTCATTCAACTGCATGGTTCAAATGTGTTGAGCTCCTTACTTATCTCTTTCTAACCTTTTACTCTGAAAACGAGCCCTGGACCCCTCTTGCTCTGAAATGAGCTCAGCTCTCAGCTGCTTCTCTGCCTGTACCCACCCTTAGCCCTGACGACAATGACCCAGGGAGGCTGTATTACCTTCAAGTCTCAGGAATGAAGGGGGGCTGGATTCTAGGCCTTTCCCCCATGAACTTGGCAGTATCTTTGGGTTGTCAGCTGGAATAAACCTTGGAGAGGTGTCCTGACAGAGTGTCTTATGTCACAGATGAGACTCAGACTGGCAATGACTCCCTAAGACTCTCCCATGCTTGCCATCCAAGGAGCTAGTGGCAGAGTGGGAAAGGCCAAGGTCTGGAGTTCAGCCGGTGCCACTGTTCTATACCTGTGCTCCCTCCCACATCTGGATGGGCCTTTGTATCTGGCCTGAATGAAGTTGTTACCTGTCCATGTTGATGGCAAGTCTATTTTTAACTTAAGAATGATGCAGGGTAAGTTGTGAGGTCTCATTTCTAGGCCAAGTGGCTGGAAGGGAATGTCTGATGAGAGCCCTCCTTCCACATCCCTGTGCAGTTACTGTCTGGGCTCAGGTCCCCTTGTGCCCTTCTGACCTCTCCTTTTCCTGCCCTGGGCCACTGTCACTCTGCCCATTGGCTGCAAGGCATATGGAATCAGATCAATGAATAACAGAGCCACTGCCCAGACAGGAGCCTGTCTTGCGGCTTAACAATCATGACTGTCCATCAAGTTCAACCTCATGAGCCTCTCCAAAGGGCAAGCACAAGAAGCCCTGCCCTTCTTCTCTGGCTGGCCTTACCTACCTAGCAAAGCCCCAGCTCCCCGATGGGCTGAGAGCCATTCCCTGGCCTGTAGTTCCAAAGGCCACAGGGCTTCTTGGTGCAGCCAGAGAGGAGCAGGAACTCCCCAGTGAAGGGCCAGGCAGCCTGCACTGTGAGAAGCTGCTTCTTCGTGCATTTCTCCCATCCAGACACCAAAACTGTTGAACAAAAACACCTGTCTCCTCCCCAGATGTTGGTGTGCATACTCTGTAGCATGGCTGGGCCAGCGCAGTGCACACTATCCTCTGCTTTGGCTCTGGAGCCATCCTAGAGCCCCTACTTAGATAAATTTAAGAATCCTACACTGGGAAAAGGCTGAAATTAATCCATCAGAGGAAGAACTAAGTTTCTAGGGGGTCGGGCCTGGGGCAAAGTAGGAGTGTGGCTCACATTCCCCCCAGTTCTGTGAGGGAACCGAGGGGCTTCAGCTCTCTCTTGTGTCTGTCCACCTGGACCTCAAAGGTGACTAAAGCTAGGCTGATGGTGGCTAGACCAGGGTCCCCCATCATTCTGGTTTCTTTCAAGCTCCCCTTAGGAGAGGTCTGTTCTTTCCAGACCTACATGTCTTTTCCCCTCAAGAGTCTGACATGCTAAAGACCTCTCCTCCTGCCTGGGCCGCCCCTGTTCAGTGGTCGCCTTTAGCTGGAAGCAGGGGAGGAATTCCTGTAAATCACGTAGCACAATCCTCACGCCCCTGCAGGTTGTGGGGAGGACCCAGGGGACAGGTGCATGTGAAAAAGACTGGCACATGGGGTGAAGCGCCTGGCAGTCAGAACCTGCCAATTGGCAAAGAGTGAGTTCCACTTCCTGCACAAACTCAATACAGCCCTGGAGACCCACTTCTCTCACACCGTCTCCCACAGCACTGCAGTCTGAGAACACAGTCAGGCTGCATTAATGGGTAGCATTCACTTGGAGCTTGGGGAAGCACACTAATAGCTTTCCATCTACCAGCACTCAGCCCTGGCTCCTCGGCTCACAGCCCTCCCCTGACAGCTGTCTCTGCCTGACACTGCTATCAGATGGGAGAACACACTGCCTGCTGTAATGGCAATTCAGCCAGTTGTTCTCACCACACCCAGGAAGGACTGAATGGGGGCTGGGGGCAGGGGCGGGGGCGCTGTGTGTGTCTGCTCAGACCACCTGGCACCGCTGTGGTTCCACCTGCTGGGACCCAGACTGCCCCTGCAGCAGGCTGCCTCCTGCCAGGGAGCTCAACTCACCTCTGAAGTGCAGCCAGCAGCACATGGTCCCCTCTCTGAGCCTAAAGGGCAGAGTGAGCTTTCTAGCCAGAGGAAGGGACGTGGTGCCTGAGCAGATACCTCCTTGGGAGCACAGCAGACATCCCCACTCAATGTTTACTCCCTGCAGGAAGGGGCAGCTTTACCCACCAGCCCCCAGCTCTCCCCACATAGGAGGGACTTAGGGCCAGGCTCCAGGGGGGCTGGGCAGGGTCTTCTGAGCTCTCCTGTCTGCTCAAGTTTGCTTGCATCACCTGCTTACTTGTGCACTCCTTCCCGCCACCTCAAGTGCCTCTGCTTGCTAGGCCCAAAGCAGTAGCATGTGTTTGTAGATCAGCCAGATATCTGAGTAGAACCACACCAAGATAGAGACGCTGGGACAGGTTTGATTCTTTAAGGCCTTTGCTTTTTATCAAGGTAGAGCCTTTCCCTAGAGAGTCACAGATCATGGAACGTCAAAGCTGACCCAGCTCTGCTTGATGGACTGAGGTCACAAAACCACACAGTGATACACAGGACTAGAGCCACCCTACATGGTCTCACAAGCAATGGCTTTGTCTCAGCGTGGGATGCTAGCTCTGTCTGTTCCCACCGTCGACGGGCCCTGTCACAAGGACAGGAGCCCAGAAGCGTGGGCCCCATTCCCTGCCCTGCACCAACTTGCCCCCTACACCCCGCCCATCCTCTCTAGACCCCAGCTTCCCTTCTGTGGCACTGGCTGCACTGTCCCACATCACCTGGGTTTGGGCTGTGCCAGATTGGGCCAGGCCCTGATTCTCTGTCTTTCTCTGACTAGTGATGAGGACAACAAGCCCCTGCAGGGCAGCCAGACATCCCTGGATGGGACCATCAAGCAGCAGGAGAGTGATGACAGCCTGGTGGACTATGGCGAGGGTGGTGAGGGGCAGTTCAACGAAGATGGCTCCTTCATCGGCCAATATACAGTCAAAAAGGACAAGGAGGAAACAGAGGGCAATGAAAGCTCGGAGGCCACGTCACCTGTCAATGCCATCTACTCTCTGGCCTAACAGAGCCCACCCGGGCACAGCCACTACTTTGCTAGTGGGAGGAGGGGAGAGGGAGACGCGAAGCTGCTGCAGACCCACTGCAAAGCCGCCACCACCTTCAGGGACAAGGGTTCAGTATGGGGGTCTGCCAAGCTGTGAGGCCCGGTGACACCCAGACACAAGGCCCCTTCCAATGTCTCCCCTACAACTCCAGGTGCCACCAGTGTGGGAGAGCTAGAGCCACAGCTGCGCTCAGCTGGAGGGAGCCCAGATCCCCCACCCTGGCCCACCCTTGGCCTCAGCAGCACACACGCTCACCCGTTTGTGTTGGAAATGGTATTTTTCATTGTCTGTATTTTGTTTTGTGTATCTTCCCTTCCAAACCAATGTCTGCATTTTCTTTTCCTTTTGAAGACTTGTCCTTGGAAAAGAAAAAATAGGTGGACTCTCCCCCAGGAAACCACAAAGATAGGTAAAAGAATTGATCCATCACAGAACACGGAGACAAACTGTAGTATTCAGGCCACCACCGGGCAAATGTGTTTGCAAAGGATGCCTTTCTCGCCATACACCTCCTCTGGTCCCCATCCCTCTGCCTTGGCCTTGTCAGTTGCTGAGGTCGGCTTGGCTCCTTTCTGGAAAATGCCAGTATTTTTGGCAGGGAGAGGGTGTGCAGGCCCCCTGGCCTCTCTGGTTCAGTTGGGAGGTTAGTGTACCTCTTTTCCCTCGTTCCTGTCCTGCCCTTTCCTCTGGAGCACCCAGGACCTGAGCTGCTCTGACTCTGAAGAAGTTCGAGGAACACGAGTTCAAGGAAAGGACACCCACACTCATGTCTGTGTACCTCAAGCAGAAGAAGTCAGATGTCTGGTCCCAAGGGAACTGTGGTTACCTCTTGAGAAAAGAAAAAAGGCTGGGTTTGGACTTCTGTCCTCTCCATCAGTGACACCCAGGATGTAGGAGAGAGGACCACACCCAGTGTGGGCAGAGGAGGGGGCCAGTGCCCACCTAGCCAGGGCCT
Source organism: Loris lydekkerianus (assembly GCA_963574355.1). Taxonomy (NCBI): domain Eukaryota; kingdom Metazoa; phylum Chordata; class Mammalia; order Primates; family Lorisidae; genus Loris; species Loris lydekkerianus. Next base: position 33,392 of record CAUYPK010137419.1, read on the forward strand.
ACGCTGCTACCCTAAAGGAGGTGGAGCCTGTGATTCAAACACTTTGCTGGTATGTTTGGGGGTGTCAAGTGCTACACCCCTTTTCTTCTCTAGAAGCTTCATCTTCTTCATCAATTCTGTATGAGATTGAGACTCATGTTTGATATGGTGTGTGGATGGGGATTTGCTGCCCCAAAACTCAGCTGGTCGGTCCTTTCATTAGGTACATACATATCAGTGGACCCTGATGTGGCTCCATACTAACAGTGCTGTGATGCCCCCACCTGGGGAGGACTCAATGCTCTTCGTATGCCTTATGCACCTCTGATCTGTCCCTGGAGTTCCCATTCCCAGCCCCTCCCTGCAAGCCTTGACGCCTCCAGCAATGTCTGTCTCGAGGAAAACAGGGCAGCCTATGCAAGTGTCCCAGCAGGACCAGAAGCAGCCACTCCACAGATGCCCTTATCCCATTGCCCCAAATGGAGACACTCGCAGACCTGCAGTTCTCAGCCCGAAGGTGCTGCCTTCACCCTCCCCGCCTAATCCATTTTTGAAACCAAAGGTACCTAGCCTCAGAGACAGAGAGAGAGGGAGACCTTGAGCCTAAGAGTGACCCTAAAGCTGTTTCTGTAGCTCAAGTCAGTTTCAGGAGGGTGAAGCTGACCCCCAGGAATGGATCAGCTGCCATGGGCACAGCTAGCTGCTGGCCAGGGGCCTGGACAGGACTGGGGCTGTGTCCTTCAGTGATTTTATTAAAGCATCATTTGCCACATGTTGAAGCCGCAAATGTATTAGCAAAGCTTGCATCACTTAATAATAATTCAATTGAAGATCAAGTCCACACATACACTCTGCAGGTGAGAAACCATAGCCCAGAGCTGAGCCAATAAGGTGGCTTGAACCTGGGTCATTTGGGCCAAGCCCCAGCCAGGGCTGATGCCTGGATGCCTGAGGGCAGCTCTCTTGTAGTGAAAGGGGACAGGGTAAATGGCAGGGCTCTGGAGAGGGAGCTCAGGGGCCCCCTCCTATGGCTTTCCTCCAATACCTGCTTGGATATAGCTGGGAATTCCTGCAACCTAGGCCCACTGTCCCCGAAGGGACTGTCGGGGGAATGTGCCTGTGAGCTGAATATAAAAACTGGCCTTTCCAGAAAACACTTTGGATCCGAGCAGAGCAGTCAGTGTCTCAGGCATTCATTCCGTACTGCACTGTACGTGCCACTGAATCCATTCCAACAGGTTCTTCGGGCAGGAAGGGACAGTTAGACGTCATCGTGGCCCTCTCCCTGCCTCTGGAAAATCTGCCACAGGAACTGATGACTTACAAGGGCTTCTGCTGTCTTAAGAGTCTGGGGAGAGCTGAGTCCTCAGCCTGTCTTTGCACTTTGTCCCAATGTCCCGCCAGGCTCTGTGCCATCCTCCTTTTGTGTATGAAGAGAACACCTGCTCCTCTCTCAGGCTTCTGCACTGTGGGTGCTGAGAGCTGCCCCCACCACCACACGATCAAGTCTGGGGCTGAAGAACCAAGTTTTCCCCAAGCAAAGATGGCACGTCCTCAGAAAGATCAAACTCTTGAGGGGTAAGGATTATGGGATTAAGGAGGCAGTCCCTTCCAGGAAGAGGAGAGTCCATTTTCCATGGACCCCATGCCAGAGTCCACCTAGCTCAGCAGGAAAGCAGTACTGCCCAGCACTCCCTGCCAGCTGGGTCTCTCAAGCAACCACCCTCAAAACATACCACCAATGATGCCAGGAGTGGGCAATACCAGCGATGCTTCAGCCTATCCAGCCGGAAGGGAAGCGGCATAAGTCATCTTGCAGTGGGTGACTTTAGAAGCTCCATTGACTGGACTGCAATCCTACCTGTGCGCTCAGCCATAGAGCCGTGGCTTCCTGCACTCTTCGGTTTTTTTCATTCATTCAGCAATTATTATTTGAACACCTAGTCTGAATAAGGCCTGAGTCTTGGAAACCACAGTGAGTGAATCAGATGTGGTTCCTGCTTTCATGGGGCCAACAGTCTGGCAACCCAGCAAGTCTTGGGACACAACATTTATTGAATTGGGACATTCTGCTCTCTATTGGTCAAGTCGCTAATGGCTGTCCGCTCAAAGGGAAAGGATTCCATGGGAGAGTTTTTGATCTGTCTGGTCAGCAAGGAGGGGCAGTATAGAGCAGTCGAGAACTGCGGGATGGGGTTGAGGAACAGTCCTGTATCCTGACCCTCTTTGCTTTGCCCCTTGGAGCAAGCTGCTTAACCTGTCTGTATTTTTATGCCTCCATCTCCCCTGTCCAGTCCCTCCTTTGAATACCTCTCTCCACCGAGGAGCATTGACCCCCCCCCCTCAGTGAGTGGGGAGGCCAGAATTTGGGAAGTACACTGATGCAGGGCCAGGGGACAGCACCTCACCTTCTGCCTTTCCTGGGTTATGGCAATGAGACCCATCTCTCCCTGCCTTGCTTTTGAGAAGATGGTTGAATTTAAGCTAAAGGGAAGGCCAGAACAGTTCCCTCCCTTGCCCATCTCCTTTTCCCTGATTGGTTGGAGACATCTGGTCCACACCCTTCCTGAAAAGTCCCTGGGTCTGGAGAAGTGACCACACATCCAAAAGTCAGCCAGTGCCAACAATACTTACCCTGCAAGGTATATGTGCACCCAGGGCCCGTTGCATGCACAGTTTCTCTGACCGCAATTAGCCTTAGGAAGAGGGTGGAAACAGATCTGAGGATGTTTCTGGGGTTTCCAGCTAAAGGACAAGCTCCCCTGCCACACCCAATGCCCAGGCACCCAAGCATACAGCAGGCTGCAGCCCTGTTGTAGAGCTGTACTTCCCACGTGTCGCAACCCTGATTATGATGTTGTCTTAGAGTTAGTCCACATCCAGGCCTCTGTGAGATGAGATGTAAAGGGCTACCTGTGGGTGCACAACTGATAGGGAGGAAGAGGCCACCCAGGTCGGGTCCTATTTCAGTGATTCTTGTAGGCATAGCCTAGAGAGAGGAGTCCAACCAAAGAGACAGGGAAACTTCTCCTCGGGAACAGCACAGCCACCGGCTCTTTCAGGATCCTCCTGGAGCCCTGTGCCAGAGCAGGGACGCGTCTTAGGGCAACACAAACAGCCTATCTGTTGGAAACAGCAAGGATTTAGCACATGTTTGTCTCAGCTTTGTGAGATGGCCTTGCTAACCCTCTGAAGTGAAGATTCTCAGACTTGCTGCCAACTGGGGCTGGTGTCTGAGAACCGCTTCTCAGTCGGAGGGTGGCGGATCCTGGGATGCTGGCACAGGACACCATTCCCCACTCACAACACCCTGGCATAGAGTAGACTCCTGCCGAGCCCTTGCCAAACACACACAAGCCCATGGCTGTGGTTAGGTCCACCCAGTTAGCAAAGGCTCTTGCTTGAACTTTGTGTGGTAGCTGAGGAGTAGCATGTAGGAGATCCCTGATTTTTAAAAGAAAAATAGAACTCAAACCAATAAAGCAGAGAGCTTGAAATGTCAGGAGGATACTCAAACCCTGGGATACACAGGCAGAGACCACCGCCTGGGCAGCCCCTCCCTTCACTCGGCAGGGCCACCCCATGTGAATTCAAACCAGACATTAAGGCGGTCTTTATCCTGCACAGCCCAAGCCCAGAGAAATGCCGTTTCTCTTCCTCTCCTACTAAGCACAGGCCTCCCTGAGACATTTAGAGAAGGATTGGGGTCGGGGGAGCCATCTGGAAAAGCCACAAAACCTTACCCATATCTCAAGCCACACCTGAAACCAATGTTACCCTTATCAGTATATTGGTATTAAATGGATGTTCCATAATGATAAAGATGGAAATGAAATAGGTACAAAGGCTTCTAGCTCAGGACAGAATCAGATTTCAGCATGTGAAGGGATCACAAAGCTGATATAATTGAAATGATTATATTATACAGATAAGGATGCAAAAAATCCAGGCAGATTAAGGGACTTGCATACAGCTGGTAAATTAAGGTGAAGTTAGGGCTAAATTAAGGTGAAGTTAGATCACACAGCTGGTAAATTAAAGTGACACTAGGGCTTGAACTTGGGCCTTCTGACTCCTTGTCCAGTGTTCTTTCATTCTCAGCACAGCTGCCTCCTTTGAAACAGAGGTATTACTTAAAATTTGTCCTGCTGGTTCACCCTCCCATACCTCTTCACCACCTCTCCCAGAAGGAAAGACTAAAAATGACTGAGTCCAAGATCATTCTGTCTGACAGGCTGTGGTTAACACTTACGGAAAAACCCAGGCCAGCAGAATAGGGTGACAAGCTGAGTGGCATTTGTTACTGTGAACCCTAGGCCGTACCCCCTGGAATGGTGTCTTGTCTTGTCTTGTACATGTAACACATCGGGCCTTCAGCATGTTGTATTCCTTGGAAGTGAGGAAGTGCAGGGGGTCTCTGTTTATTCTGCCCTCGGCTGTGGGTGCTGAGAGGCAGCAGGGCCCATGCAAGCCTGCCACCCTGGAGTTTACTGGGATGGAGTTCAGCAGATCTAAAGACTTCAATGAAGCAATAAACACAAGAGTCTGGTGGAAAATATCCAGAATTTTGTGTACTACTCTTATTTCTTTTTCAAAAATAATGCAGATCAGATGCCACTGACCTGCTTTTTTTTCCCAATTCCCAACTACAACGTCCTCAGTCAGTGTCGCCCCCCCCTGCCAAGCTCCTCACCACTTTGCCAACTTCTTTATACTCCTCTTGAGCTGAGCATTAGTCACCTATGATGTGACCACCTTCTGTCTTGGTCCCTCCCTCAGCCCACACTAGACCCCGGAGGACCCCTTGCCCTGCCCCCCACAACACACACATTATCCCTACCATTCTAATTTGTTCTCTTCATTGGAGAAAAATTTCCCCAGTGTCTCCATCCCTTCCCCCATACCCACACCCCCACGAATTGGTCTGATCTTTTTTCCATTGGTTAAACATCTAACTCCATGGCAGACCTTGTTTTAACCTCTCTCACATCGTGTTCTTTCCTTTTTTGTGAGTTATTTTGCATTAACCAACTTTGTCAGTGACGGATGGATATCTGAGGGTGTCACGCACGACCTTCAGCAGGGAAGACTTCTGGGCCATGGAGGACCGTCTAATACATGGACTTATAAACTGACTGCATGAGCAATGAAAAGGCCAAATTATTCAGAATTTTTTTTGGAATCACTGTAAAAAAACTGATTTCTTTTGTATAGAGAACACTAAACGTATAATAAAAGTTGTTCCAAATGGACTCTGGCCATGTGATTTGTTCAGTTTCCTTGGTTAATGGGTGGGAAAGGATGTCAAGGGGTTAATGACAGAAGTGAATCAAAGGGTTTTTCATGGGCGCCAGACAGCATACTCTTAATGGAATTCTGCCGTCCCAGCCACCATTTATCTAGAAGTGGTCTTATTCTGGAAAGCTCATTTACGTAACTTGTATTTTAAACATAGAGTGACTGGTATCAGAATGTTTGATGTATATGGTCATGGAGGAACCCTCTGATTCAATGTGACATGTGTGTACATGCACCGTTTAAAAAGTACCATACTTGGGAAGTTGGGAGAAGAAATTTGCAATGGCTGGGCTCAGTGGCTCATGCCTGTATTCCTAGCACTCTGGGAGGCTGAGGTAGGTGGATTGCTTGAGCTCAGGAGTTTGAGACCAGCTTGAGCAAGAGTGAAACCCCATCTCTACTAAAAATAAAAATAGAAAAACTGAGACAAGAGGACTGCTTGAGCCCAAAAGTCTGAGGTTACTGTGAGCTATGATGATGCCATGGCACTCTACCCAGGACCACAGAGTGAGACTGTTTCAAAAAATAAAAGAAATTTGCAATGGTACCCTGTCTCCCAGCCCCTCCTCTTACTCTTAGATAGGAGATACCTCTTGCCCTTAGATAGGAGAACCTTAGCATATGCCCAGCATTGTGCTTGGAACAAAATAGGCATTTAATATTGTTGAAAGAATGAATGAAACTGCTTACTATAAACCAAAACTACTCTCAATAGACTCGAAGGAAACCGGATCAACAAGCAAACAGGAAAGGAAGAGAGACAGAGAGGGATGTGTTGATTGAGGAGCAGTGCTTGACTTTTGCCATGCCATAGTAATGCCGATTCTCACTGAGGATTGGCCAAAGAGTATCCCTCAGGCAAGATGAGTTATGAGGAACCCCCCCCTAGATATTGCAACCCTCTCCCTTGGAAAGGAAGTGGGGTGGGGGGCTTGGAGAGAGGGCAAGGCTGAGAGGTGGTTCCACTCTTTTGGAACAATATTTTATAGTTTATAGGCACAGTTACTAACAGGAAATAAGGGCAAAAGGATTCCTGAATGTGTAGACCCCATTGCCTTGGACAAAGAATCTCCGGAAACTATTCAATCCACCTGTGTTTACTCTCCCTTCAAAAGTCCTCAGAACAAATCATTGACTAAAAGTGTTATTGCTTCATTAGATTAAAATAAGATTTTTTATTTCCAGATCTGGTTCCTTTCAAATTGTTGAGTATATCACACAACACCAAGATTTTGGAGAACAATGAGAGTAGCCTCTTCAAGACTGTTCTGTTCTTCTAATTCCAAAACCATAATTTTATAGTTTAAACACCAGACCAACTCCTAGTCTAAATAATTATCAGCATTATTTAGTGACCAATTACAACATTCTAATTCAAAAGTTAATCTCCTAAATCAATCTGCCTAAACTACTCAAGATAGGTATCCTTAGGGTGGGAACTGAATTTACAAAACAGTAAGAATGGGAGACAGGGGGTGAAGGTCAGGCAGGACCTAAACTGACCAGACCAGCTGTGTCATGTCTGCCCTAGCTCGCGCTTGCCTGACTCCATCTTATTTTCACTACCTGTGCTTTCATACATACTCTTTGAAATATTAGAAAGATCTTTTCTCATCACTCTCAGGTTCATAGACTGTAGCTGTAATTCCTTCCTTATGACTACTTGCACTGTCTCACCCTTAGTCCAAGCCCTTGTGGCCTGAATTGATTGATGGTGTTCTTGCCTCCAGTGTTACCTACTCTCCAATGAACTACAGCCAGAGAGAGCTTCTAAAATACAAATCTGATCGTGTTTGTCCCTTGAAAACCTTCATTTACTATAATGGGATAAAATCTAAACTCCATGGTTTGGGAGGTTAGACCTTTGGTGATATTTTTCTCCCCCACCCCCTACCCCACAACAGTTTTCATAATTGCCAGACCTTTGGCAATCTGACCCTCATCTCTCTGGCCTCATTTTTCACCACTCCCCAAATGTGTCCTAAATTTTAGCCATCCCATCTATTTCCAACCCCTCCGACACGCAAAATTCTCATACTCCCCAGGTTTTTCAATTCAATTAAAAAACATGTATTAATAACTTATTCTGTCCCAATTAATGATGTAAGATAAGTAGAATTCCACTCCTCAGGAAGCTCAGACTGTCATGGGAGACAGTCAAGTAAACAAAAGCAATGTTAGAGTTTCCTGGGCAAAGGGCTCAATAAATGTGGGTTCAATTAAACAATTATGGCCCAAAGGTGAGTCTGCTTGGAGCATTCTCCTCTTGACCTTCCTCACACCCCCTTCTTCTGGATAATTCATAATCACCGGGGTTGAGTTTCCCTGCAGGACCTGATTCCTTTACTTTCCTATTCCAAGCCACTCAAATCCCCTCCTCTTCATAGACCATCCCTGTTAGGCTCCGTGAAGGCTCAGGTAACACTGTCTTCCCTGACACCCCTGGCTGCACAGACATTTGCACAATCTGGTTTAGATCCCCTTGCTGTGTCCCTGGAGCACCTATATTATGTCTCATGGGGTGTGGCATTTGACATTTATTGTCTTTTTTTTTTTTTTTTTTTTTTTTTTTTTTTTTTTTTTTTATAAACAAAATCAATATTTTTTACAAAGTAGAGTTGGGTTTTATAAAAAAAAACTCAAACAGTGGGGCTAAAGCGGGACACT
>CAUYPK010137424.1:0-47843 GCA_963574355.1 Loris lydekkerianus
GCCCTCCATAGCACCAATGACGGGTAAGATTCCCAAAGCGGGGACAACCTAAGACAGAATATGGAGAGGCTGCATGGTGGATTACATTCATAGTACCCAAAGACGGGTAAGATCACTCTGCATTCAGTCAACCTAAGACAGGGACCAATCATTGATGTTTGTTTCCCCATGACGGGTAAGACTGAAACTGCAAGAGCAGGCAACCTAAGACAGGGGCTATGTTTATCTGCCATACAAAAAACAAAAGAATGAATTGTTGGGCCCTGTCATGTGCCTGAGGCCTAGTGCAACTTCCCGAGCCTGACTAGAAGTAGATCCATCTGCACAGCCAAGAACGTAGTGCTACTTCCGCGTAACAACGACTCAGCGAGGCCAGGCCTGAAACTGCCTCTACCTAGATACAGCCAACATGGTACCATGCTACTGGCCCGACCCTGTCACGCACCTCTTCTCCTGCCTTCTTTCCCCGCCCCTTCTCCACAATAAAAAAAAATTAAAATAAATAAATAAATAAAAATAAAAAATAAAATAAAATAAAAAAGACAGATAAGCAGCCTCTCTAAGAGAGAAAGATGGAAATTTGGGGCAACTGACAGGCAGGCGGCTCATGCTGCTTTTATGGACTGTGTCTCATTCCTTGCCATTTGTAAGAGCTCTTTGTATGTTACAGACACTAACACTTGGCTTTGGTATTACAAATTTTTTTGGACCATGTTTTTCTGTGAGTTGATTTTGGACCTGGTACATTTTCGAGATAAGGGTTTTTATTTGTTTATGTTAAAATATTTCTCACTTTCTGGGAGGCTGAGGTGGGTGGATTACCTGAGCTCAGGAGTTCCGAGACCAGCCTGAGCAAGAGTGAGATCCCATCTCTAAAAACAGCTGGGCAGGGCGGCGCCTGTGACTCAGTGAGTAGGGCACCGATCCTATATACCGAGGGTAGCGGGTTCAAACCCGGCCCCAGCCAAACTGCAACAAAAAATAGCCGGGCGTTGTGGCAGGCGCCTGAAATCCCAGCTACAGGGGAGGCTGAGGCAAGAGAATCACCTAAGCCCAGGAGCTGGAGGTTGCTGTGAGCTGTGATGCTATGACACTCTACGAAGGGCAATAAAGTGAGACTCTGTCTCTACAAAAAAAGAAAAAAACAAAAAACAAAAAAAACAGCTGGGCGTTGTGGTGGGTACCTGTAGTTCCAGCTACTTGGGGGACTGAGGCAAGAGGTTCACTTGAGCCAGAGTTTGAGGTTGCTGTGAGCTATGACACCACAACACTCTGCTGAGGGCAGCAAAGTGAGACTCTGTCTCAGAAAAAAAAAAAATAATAATAATGATTAAAAAAATTTTTTTTAATTAAAATATTTCTGACTTTTTAAAAAAAGTTTCTAGAGATTTCAGTCTCTCTGTATTGATTGTATTATAAGGCCTTTTAATGCGTCCTTCCCATTGTACTTTCTTGTACATTCTTGGCTATTCATGGGCATTTATTCTTCCATAAAAATTAAAAAATCTTATTGGTGTTTGTGGTAGAGTGATAAGGTCCCCTGTCCCATCTAACATGTATGTCTACTTCCTAATCCCTGGAACCTGTGAATGTTACCTTACATGGCAAAAAAGGAATTTGTAGATGTGATTACTGACTTTGAGATGCAGAAATTATTCTGAATTATCTTGTGAATGCTATGTATTAAGTTTAGCTTTAAGCTGCCTCCTTATGTAGCTTAGGCTAAGGGTTTCCCTGGATGTAGAAAACTATAACTTCACTGGTGTGTACCTACTGTCCTAACAATTACTGAGTTTTGGCCAATCATAGGTGGCCAACTGTTCAAACTGTGTCCAAATAAGGCAAACTCCAAGCTCTAACACATCTGGCTGTTTCTACATCTCATTTCTGTTTTCTGTAGGTCACTTTCCATTTTCTGCCCATAAATTCTGTCTGACCACAAAGCAGCAGTGGTGTCTCTCTGAACCAATTGTGGTTCAGGGGGCTGACAATTCTCAAATCATTCTTTGTCCAATTAAACTCCGTTATATTTAATTTTTCTAATGTTTTCCTTTTAGCATATGGAATGACAAAAATCCTTATAAGAGGGATATGGGGAGTCAGAATCAGAAGAGAAGATGGTGTGATGATAGGAACGGAGATCTGAGGGATGCACTTTGAAAACGGAGGAAGCACAGTTTAGGGCTTTCACATGAAAGCTGTAACCTAGTTGCAACCTGAGAATGGGGGGAAGGGGGAGAGGGAGGGGAGGGAGGGGGATGTGGGTAGAGGGAGGGGGACTGGTGGGATCACACCTGCGGTGCATCTTGCAAGGATATATATGAAACTTAGTAAATGTAGAATGTAAATGTCTTAGCACAATAACTAAAAAAACGCCAGGAAGGCTATGTAGACCGGTGTGATAAAAATGTGTCAAACGGTTTATGAAACTAGTGTATGATGCCCCATGATCATATTGATGTGCACAGCTATGATTTAATTAAAAAAAAAAAAAAATGAAAATGGAGGAAGGGGCCCCAGTCAGGAAAGACAAAGGTCACTATGAAAGTTTTGAGACAGACTTTGTTATGGTTCATCATTTCACTTCCAAGAAATACTGTCAACAGCCTGTCCTCTCTGATTCACCTGTGTAAGTTTCACCGGGGCTCATCCAGGTTGCTGGGAGGCTTCATTTGTTTCCAACTGTCGCACTCAGTGGGCAGTCAGCTGCGGAGCTGAGAAGAGAGTGCTTTCACACAATGATTTTCTATGATTTTAAAAGGGGGTTTAAATGAGTCTCAAAGACTTGAGCATTAGCAACAGGGTTGAGGGGATCTTGCTCCTTTCCATGAAGCAAATTTTCAGTGGTTTCAAGAATTTAGAAGAGGCCGAACTTCACTGAAAGACAGGATAGGAGTGGGGGCATCCAGAGAGCTTAGTAGCTGAGGAAAACATTGCCACTGTTCGTGAAAATAATCAAGTGATATTTAAGAACGTTGAAGCAGCACTACAGATGCTGTATGGGATGTCTGGCAGTGTCCAAAATCCCGTATGATTATCTTAGAGACAGGAAAGTTTCATCCTGCGGGGTGCCTCATATTTTGATGAAAGAACAAAAGTGCATCCGTGTTGGGTGTGAAGAAAGTCTGGTCAGATTCCTGGGAGACCATTCTTACTGGTGATGAAACCAGTTTACTCCAGAAAATAACTATCAGTTGACAGTGTGGATTTTTTCTCTGAAGAAAATTCACCAATGAAAGTAAAACGGCCCCAAGGCATTGGAAAGTAAATGGTGGCAGCTTTCTTCTCCAAAAGTGGTCATGCTGCAACTGTTCCCCTAGAGGAACAAGGACTGTCACAGCTCGGTGGTACAAAATAGTGTGCCTACCAAAAGTTTTTGGGATGCTTCAAGAACAGCAGTCAAGGACAGGACAGAGGGGGACCATCTTGCAGCATCTGCCCACACAGCCAACCTCACCATTCTAGAGTCCTCAGAGGTTATACTTATGACTCATCCACCCTCTAGTCCTGCCTTGGCCCCAAGTGATTATTTCCCATTCCCTAAAGTAAAAAAATCACATGTATGGATGAAGGTTCTCCAGCCCTGAACAAGCTGTTTACTTACACCTACAAAAGCAAGCTTATAGCACTTGAAGAAAATTAGTGGAAAGAGTGTTTTCAAAATTGGTTTATAATAATGCAATAGTGCAGAGGACGTCATGGCTATTATTTAGAGAAAATATAGTGATCATAGTGATTTTGTGTTTCTTAATTTTTGTGTGTCTCAAAACTTTTGTCCTGTCCTTCGTGCAGGTGGCCACTGGAAGCTGAGAAGGGAAGGACACAGTCTTCCCTTAGAGACCTTTCAGAAAGAACCAGCCTTGCTGACACCTTGGCTTTGGCCCACTGCAACTGATTTTGGGCTGGTGACTTCTAGAACTGTTAAAGAATAATTTTGTGTTGCGTTTAAGCCACTACATTTCCAGCAATTTGTTATAGCAGCAATGGAAAACTATAGTAACATATTATTGAGGCTACTCAGTGCCTGTGGCTCAAGCGGCCAGGGCGCCAGCCACATAAACCTGAGCTGGCAGGTTTGAATCCAGCCTGGGCCCGCCAAACAACAATGACAGCTGCAACCAAAGAATAGCCAGGCATTGTGGCGGGTGCCTATAGTCTGAGCTATAGGCACCCACCTATAGCTGAGGAGGCTGAGGCAGGAGAATCGCTTGAGCCCTGGAGTTGGACGTTACTGTGAGCTGTGACACCACCGCACCTACCCAGGGCGACAGCTTGAGGCTCTGTCTCAAAAAAAAACCAAAACAACAACACAGTATTGACATATAAATTATATTAAATGTATATATTAGTTTTTGAAAACTGACACTTTTATGGTATTTATATTCTCATTCAAGAACATAGTCTCTTCCTTTGTTCAGATCTCATTTTATCTTCTTCCAATCTATGGAAATTAGCTCAACTTAATGAGTTGGTCAATGTAGGGAGGTGGTCAGCTAGGGAGGTTCTACGATACACACACACACATACAAAAACATCTCCAATGTGGGGATTGGTTTTTTTCTTGCTAAATTCATTCTGAAATATTTTATGTTTTGCCATTGTTGTGAATTAAATGTTTTTCCAAGTTTCTACTTCCATGTAATTATTTTTAGGATGTGGAAAAGGCTATTGATTTTTAATCGTTGGTTATTTATCCACGTGTGTTAATAAATTCTTTTCTCTTATGAAGTGTAGCAGTTTTTTACTAGAGTTACTTGGATATTTGGGGGTTTTTGTTTATTTGTCCTTTAAAAAATAATCACACCAACAGCAAAAAACAAAGAGTTTTATTCCTGTTATCAAATATTGCCAGTTACTTACTTTTGTCATGTTCATTCATTTGGGATTTCTAAGTCAATGGTTAGTTTTTATAATGATGGTGAGAATCTCTGGGTAGTTTGTGCTTAATTAAAATGGTTTTAGCATTTTGCATATTAGGTTTCTACTTTCTATTGGCTTTTTAAATAGCTTTTATTTTATTAAATAATTTCTTTAATTCTTAATTTACTAAATAAATTTTAGGCACCCACAGATATGATCACACATCCGCCTTCAAAGCATTGATGTAATAGATTGTTGTTAGACTTCCTGGTGCTGAACCACCCTTGACTTCATGAGGTTATGACCTATCTTTTTTTTTCTTGATACATTACTAGATTCCTCTTATGTTTTATGTAGATACTTGAGTCTGTATTTCTAAGATTGTCTACAATTTTTAATTTTGTCTTATTTTTATCAACTTTGATTACGTTTATTTTGATTTTGTAAAATAAATTGGGTGTTTCCCATTATTCTCTATGGTGTATAGCAATTTGAATAAAAGTAGTATTGTCAGTCCTCTGAAGGTGAAATAATCCTCAGCTAGAAATCCATGATCCTGGTGAATTTTCAAACATTCTTATTTCCCTCCTTTTCCTCACTCCAATTTCAGCACCTAAGCTTTTCTGATATCGTTGAGTATTTTCATTATAGACTGCCACTTAAATTATTCTTATAAGTCTTCCATCTCATGAGCCCTTCTTTAGATTTACATTATCTATCTTTAGTCAGATCTGATGCTGGCAAAATGAGGATGAAAAAGCTTAAGAGTAACGGATTAATGCAAATAAATAAATACATACATGCATAAACCTAAGGGAAAAATCCAACCACAGAGGAGGCTGAGGTAGAGCAGCCCGTGACCTGGGAGAATGAAGAGAGAATGGCCTACACACCCAGTGAACAGTGCTTCAAGAAGGGGGCAGCGTTTACCACAGCTCAAACTACAATCACCAAAATGTGGAAACAGTGTAAATGCCCACCAACCCAGGAATGGTTAACAGGCTGTGGTATATGTATACTAAGGAATACTATTCAGCCATTAAAAAAGATGGTGATTGGCACCCATAGCTCAATGAGTAGGGCGCCGGCCACATACACTGATGTATGGGTTTGAGTTGGTGGGTTTGAGCCCAGCCTGGGCCTGCTAAACAACAATGACAACTATAAACAAAATAGCCAGGTGTTGTGGCAGGTGCCTGTAGTCCCAGCTATTTGGGAAGCTGAGGCAAGAGAATTTCTTAAGCCCAAGAGTTTGAGGTTGCTGTGAGCTGTGTGACACCATGGCACTCTACCAAGGGCTATAAAGTGAGACTCTGTCTCTACAAAAAAAAAAAAAAGAATCCAATGTACTCAATTGTAATGTAATACCAGTAGATGATCTAATACACGCCCACAAAAGAGAAAAACTCAAATCAATTCAAGGTGGGGGCGAGGCAACCAGGGAGTGGAAGAAGATGGTGTGCTCCCACGTAATGGACACACTATTGGGGGTATGGCACACTTTTTGGGGTGGGGCACAATTATAAGAGGGACTTCACCTAACAAATGCAAACATTGTAACCTAATTCTTTGTACCCTCAATTAACGTGAAATAATAATAATAATAAAGAAGGTGGCAGCAGAGTGCAGTGCCTTGTACCTGTAGCCCCAGCTCCTGGGGAGACTGAAAGAGGAGGACTGCTAGAGGCCAGGGGTTTGAGGTGTGGCATGTAGTTACCAACGCCACTTCACTCCAGGCTGGGCTACACAGCAAGACCTCAGCTTCTAAAAATAAAATTAAAAAAAAAAAAAAAAAAAGGAAATTGTCAATTAGGTCAAAGGTAGCTGAGAGGTAGAATGCATTGAACTAGAAAACAGATCTTTGGATTTGACGATATGGAAGTCACTGAATTGAAAGAACAGTTTGGCTGCAATGGTGACAATAAAAGCCTGCTTGGAGTCAGTTCAAGAGAGAAGTAAGAAATTTTTTCTTCTTTTTAAAAATCTTCCTATTATTTTTATTTTTGAAATTCAAAAATTTAGAAAACATTATCTTGGCTCGACGCCTGTAGCTCAAGCGGCTAAGGCGCCAGCCACATACATCCAGAGCTGGCGGGTTTGAATCCAGCCTGGGCCTGCTAAACAACAATGACAACTACAACCAAAACATAGCTGGGCATTGTGGCAGACACCAGTAGTCCCAGCTACTTGGGAGGCTGAGGCAAGAGAATCACTTAAGCCCAGGAGTTGGAGGTTGCTGTGAGCTGTTTCACCATGGTACTTTATCCAGGGTGATAACTTGAGGCTCTGTCTTAAAAAAAAAAACAAAAAAACAAAGAAAACATTATCTTAATACGGAAACATAATGATACTCCGGTAGATTACGAACTTGAATGAACTCTGATATTCAAAACAAATGCATCAGTTATTGGAAGAAACCATAAAGTTACTTCACGTGTAAGACAGACTATGATCATCTGGAATTTTCTTTGGAATATTTGTATAGCAAAGTGAGCAATTTTACTCTGCTTGACGGCAGAGAAATGGGGTAGTGATTGGTGGAGATAAATATCTTTTAAAAAAAGTGGGAAATGAGAAGGTATCTAATGAATATCTGATGCATCTCCCAAGAAAGTTGAGGCTGTACCTCTCATAAGTTGAAAATATCCTAAGTTGAAAAGTATTTAATGCACCCAACCTGCCCAAGGTCATCACTCAGCCTACCTGAGGGGCAGGGAACCTTCGCCGTTAAGGTCACATGTGACCTTGTAGGTCCTTAAATGCAAGCTTTTGACTAAATCCAAATTTTACGGAACAAATACTTTTATTTTTACTAATAAATTTTTGTCTTTTATATTTTTATTTCATTTTTAAATGAACATATTTAAAATACTGAAGAATAAAATAAATTTCAATAAAATAATCATCCCAGATTGACCAGGACAATTAGAATATTGGTAAACCGTAAGAGCTAAATTGGTAGCTACTGCTATCAGGATTCAGTTCCGTCTTCCCCCACCTGGCCTGCACTGCTACTTTGCAAAGCTGGTTGGCGAAAGATAATCATGGAGGTACTTCAGTCTCTTATCAGCTTTTGACAACGGGATACTGTGTTTTTACTTAAAGTGGAATTTGTGAATAGTTGCACATCTCAATAGCATTTTTTTTTTTTTTAAACAGAGTCTCAAGCTGTCACCCTGGGTAGAGCGTCACAGCATCACAGCTCACAGCAACCTCAAACTCTTGGACTCAAGTGATTCTCTTGCCTCAGCCTCCCAAGTGGCTGGGACTACAGGCACGTGCCACAACGCCCAGCTGTTTTTTGTTGCAGTTGTCGTTGTTTTAGCTGGCCTGGGCCAGGTTCAAACCTGCCAGCCTCAGTGTATGTGGCCGGTGCCCTACCCACTGAGCTACGGTTGCCACCCTTAACAGTATTTTTAAATTCTGTCTGCTTAACAGCTCACATTGTCAAAGAAGACTGAGAGAACGCTGAGGAAGAAAATAGATCTTAATGTACACAGCTATGATTTAACAATTAAAAAAAAAAGAAAATAGATCTTTTTAATGAGGATTAGGAATTGCAATATTATCTCATTTCTGCTAAAGATAAGATGATTTACTTGCACTGTGTTTGGCCTGAAACCATCTGGGTTTGTAGTCCTGGGGTATTTGGCTGTCCCTGGCCAGGGTCTCCCCTGCCCCATCTGTCCCCAGTCACCTAAATTCTTGATCCTCCCTAAATCGCCTTGGTCCTTGGCCTTGGTCCTCCCTAAATCTCCTTTCCACCCAGGGCAGGGTCCTTGAAGACCAGATTGTCCACTGAGACCCCCGTGCCTCCATGGGGGATAACAGGCCCAGGGTACAGGCCTTGGGGCATGAGAGTCCCAGGCCTTGCCCCTGAACTTCCCGTTTGAGCTTCAGCACAAGACATTCACTGTGGAGATTGTACCTTGGATTCTGAGAGGGAGGTCAGCTGAAGATAAAGGGGAAAGGGAAGCACCTATTTTGTTCAGTGTGCTGGACTCTGGGGAGTCTTGGTTCTCTTGACGGCAGGACACAAGGACACCGTGACCTGACTCCAAATGGACAAGAAGGTAGCTGGATCATGCCATTTTAAAGGAAGAACCAGTCACCTTTCTCTTCCTGGTCAAATTTTATCCTGGAAATGCTGAGGAGGAGCTAGTTCAGGAGATCATGGAATATTTTTTATTCTTGCAGGATAAAAGAAGCAGATTTTATTATTTTATTTTATTTCATTATTTTATGTTCTTTATTTTATATAGAGGCAAGGTCACACTCTGTCACTCGGGCTGCAGTGTAGTGGCACAATCACAGCTTATGGCAGCCTCCCACCTCCTGAGCTCTAGCTATCTTCTTGGCTCAGCCTCCCCAGCGGCTGGGACAACAGGTGTCCCCTCCACCACCCCTAGCTATTTATGGTGCAGATTTTAGATGAAAAGATCTACTGCCCTCCTGAGACTTCTGTGCTTTTGACTTGTTACACCGTGACTGGACCCCTCTGCTCACAAGTGAGGCTTTTTGACACATGAGGAATTGTTTCCAAAAAGAGTAATAAATCTGCATCCAATGACTCCAGAAATGTGGGAGGAAAGAATCACTGCCTGGTACGCAGGGCTCGGAGGCCGAGCCAGGACTGAAGTGAAATGGAATATTTGAAGATAGCTCCGGACCTGGAGACACAGAGTACAAACTGCTTTGTGATCTGGAATGAAAAAAGCAAAGAGCACTGAGCCGCTGCTCAGAGCGCAGGCGCCGGGGCTTTTACTCTCTGCCGGGCTCTGAGGCTCTGCAGCTGCCTCTTGGCGGCCCAGATGCCATGCTCCACTCCCTCTGTGTCTCCCCTCCTGGCCGCATGCCAGAGAGCCCTTCCCAGCCCACTGTTGTACCTGGGCCTCATTTTGCTATGGACTTCGGTCCCCTGAGGGCCTAGTGGGATCCATCTGTGCCCCTCACAGCACCAGCCTGAGGCAGGTGTCCACTCACGGGCTGGCTCTCCAGGCCCTTCCGGGCAGCAGCTGTGGGGCACAGAACCCCCACCCCGTGGGACTCACTCACTCCTTGGCCTGGGGCCACCTTCTTGCCATTTCTTTTCTCTGTGGCTGAGGTTGCTGCTGTGGCCACCTGGGGCCCTTCGGCTCCTCCCAGTTGGGCTGTTTGCACAGAGCAGGTGATGCGTCTTAATCAGTGAAACGACACTTGTTAACTGAAGATGTATGAGGGCCTGAGAGTTCCTGAGGGCAGAGGTGGTGTCTGGTGAATCCATCTGGTTCTGAGAAACTGAGAAGCTCCCCGAGATCCTGCCCTTTCCCACCGTCAAGCCTATCCGGCAGTGTGGTGGCTGACCACTGCCTCCTTGGGCCACTTGGCTGGGGGAAGCCAGCTTCTTGCAGCATGCAGAGTGGGACTCAGCATCTAGGATGTGCATGTGGATGGCTGTGGCCAGATAAGCTGCCCCGTGTCTTCCTCTTGTCCCACAGGGAGCGTTCCCAGGAGTTGCAGCCCCACATTTGTACAGCAAGGACAGCTCTGACTCAGGCTGACAGCCCACCCCCATGAGTCACCACCCTTCTGACCCATAAATTTATTCTTTAGCAGCGGCTTTGGGATACAGGAACACAATGGTGTTTATAAAAACAATGTCAGACTTGGTTTTCTTATCCTTTAAATGTTCTTTGTGCTTCTGAGGTGCTAATAGGCCAAGGAGCCGGCTGGTGCCTGAGCTGTGGCCAGGAGCTTTCACTTGCCTGGCGGCAAGGATCAGCGGCACCTCCCCACAAGTGGGTAAGGCACAGAGGATGGTGACCTCAGAGAGGTCTTGAGCCCCAGGAGAGAAGAAGGAATGAAAGAGGTGTTTGATTTTCAGAGACTTGTGCCTGAGGCTGAGGTGACTGTGTCCTTTTTAAGCGGACATTTTTAGGGCTTGGGAACTTGCCAAGTAAGAAAGTCTCTGAATTCCATTCAGACCAGTGCCCCAGCCATGGCTCTTTTACTATGAGCATTTCTGATAGTTCTTAGACAGAAGTGCCATGAAATGCACTTTGCAAAGTCATGAACCAGCAGATGACACTCTATGAGGCAACACTGCTAGCCCATACCTGTTTGGCACAGACCACCTGGCTTATCCTGACTGAGGGCCCATCTCAACCCCAGCAGCACTCTGACCTCTAGTACCCACTTAGTTATTCCTGTATCCTCCAGGCCTGGCTAGACAACACCCTGCGGAGTTCCACAGCACTTCTTGAATGACTGTGTCTCATAACCTGGGGACAGGTTTCCCTCTCTCACTTGTCTTTTCTGAAAGTCCAGAGCTGACAGCTGCCTGCAGTAATTAAGTGGTTCCTCACTGATAGGGCTGGTGCCAAGCCGCCGCCCAGGGGCTTTCAGGGAAGCTCCCTCTGCTTTCAAAGATGTGAGTTCTGAATAGCCTCCTGTCAGAGCCAGGCGATGGAAGGCTATTTCTATTCTGGGGGACTGCTGTAATTTAAATGATTGTTCTAATAAAAATTTTAAGCTGGGAAAAATGGTATCTTTGTGACCTACTGAATTTACACATTCAGTAAACATTTGTTAATTATTCCCCTGTGCCCAGCGCTGTGCCACTTCCTCAAAGCACGTTGGGCAGAACGTTAACTATGTGGAATATGAGCAGGGCAGGCCAGAGGAGAGCTCACTTTGTGGTTACTTGGTTAAATGAAAAATTAAAGATGTTATTTTAGAACTTCTTGTCTAAATCACAATGCTCCCGGGAACACTGAGGCAGCATGCCACATTTCTTAGTAGCCCCCATATAGTTGGACTTTAAAATCTTTTCTTGACTATTATGTATTTAACAGAACACGTCAACATCAATATCCATTGTTTCATTTAACAAACTTAGGAAAATGTTACACTCAGGGAATGAACTTTAGAAGTTCATTCATATTAAGCCTGCATCTAGATTAGGTTCTTTGTTATGCATTTTAGGTACATTATGTCATCCTTTTCTTCACAGCAGTCCTCTGAGGAAGACAGGACTAGAAAACAGAAAAACTCCAAACAAATGGCAGACTTAGGATTTGAACTTGTTCTATGACACCAACCCACCATTTCTATATCAACCTATTAAAAGTCACACAAAGGACTTCAAACATCGTCTGGGTATTTCTTAATATTATAAGTAAAGCCTTTCAGAAAATTGCTTCAGAAAGAGTGTTATTATTCTTTAAAATGACATTTGACTTTGTCTTTTTTTTTGAGACAGAACCTCAAGCTGTCACCCTGGGTAGAGTGCTGTGGCATCACAGCTCACAGCAACCTCCAACTCCTGGGCTCAACCGATTCTCCTGCCTCCTCCACCCATGTAGCTGGGACTACAGGTGCCTGCCACAACACCCGGCTATTTTTTGGTTGTAGTTGTCTTTGCTGTTTGGTGGGCCAGGGCTGGGTTCGATCCCGCCAGCTCAGGAATATGTGGCTGGCGCCTTAGACGCTCGAGCTACAGGTGCCAAGCCAATTGACTTTGTCTTTAAATAAAATGTATCAAGTCATAATATCTAACTTATAGATCCTTTGCAAGAACAGCACAAAGAATATTTTTGCTTTGAACCATTTGAGAGTAAGTTGACTATGTGATGCACTACCTCTCTGGATACTTTAGCGTGTATATCCTAAAAACAGGACATTCTTTTATAAAAGCACAACTTAACAAATCTGCAAATTAACATTGTTATAAGCATCTAATCCTCAGACCCAACTCAAGTTTCATCAATTGTCCAGTGAGTTCAATATAGGAAAAGCTCTCCTGGAGAATCCTTAGTTGCATTTAGTTGTTAAATCAGAGTTTCCTCATGTCTGCAAAGGTTAGTTGCTCAGTCTTTCCTCAACCTTTCTGACTTAGAAGATCACAGGATAGTGATTTTGTAGCAGTCACTCCATTTAGGCTTGTCTGATATAGGATTCAGTTTATGCGTCACTGGAATGAATTTCTCAAGTAACCCTTAATTCATCTTATTACATCCTATCGGTAATGCGCCACTTCAGTTTTCCTGAGACTGGTGATATGCCTTTTGTTCACTTGGTTAAGGTAATGTCTGCCACCCTTTTCCATTAGAAGATTACTCTTTTTTTTTCTCTCTTTGCGGTAATTAATACAAATATTGTGGGGGGAGTCCTATGTAAATATCCCATTCTTTCATTAAACTTTCAATTTATCCATATATGTACATTGCTAAGGACTCACAGTTTTCTATTTTATTTGAGAAGTATAGTCCATTACAGCAGTTATTTATTTTGATGATGAAGCTGGCTTCTGTGTACTTTTGATATGTCCTTACCATTTTCTACCTTTTCTGGCACAAGTTTTCATAGTCCCAGCTACTTGGGAAGCTGAGGCAAGAGAATAGCTTAAGCCCAAGAGTTTGAGGTTGCTGTGAGCTATGATGCTACAGCACTCAAGGGTGGCATAGTGAAACTCTGTCTCAAAAAAAAGACCCTCTGAAGAGACAAAGCTGAGGGGAATATATGAAAATATATAAAGGTACATACATATATAAAGGTATATATACACAAATTTTTACTTATATTTATTTCTAATATATCTAGCTATGTGTGTCAAAAACAATGAGTTCACAACAATAACTTTCTCCCTCTCTCTTTCTTTTTTTATATTTGTAACTCCCAACTGCAACGATAAGAAATCTGGCCCCTGTGATGTGCAAGTCTCTCTCTTTCTGTACTCAATCTCCTGCATGTAGCTCCTCTCCCATCATGGCCATTGACCCTTCACCCTTCCCTTGCTTCCGTCTGACATCAGCATCTTCACTCAGTGAGTATTCCTACCCTGCTCTGACTCTGATAGGCCATGTCATGCCAACCACTACTGCATGACATCCTCCTCACCCCATTGGGTTCTGATTCTCTTCCCGGGGCCACTGCCCCCTTGGGCTGGTACTTGCTGCTTTGGTGATGTCCTTTTGCCCAGCAGGGACTCCCCTACCAGCTTGGTGGCATCCTCCTTGACCCTCCCACACTGAGCTGCCCCCTCCCTCTACAAGGTGAAACTGTCTTCACCCTGCTCGCACTCGACATCTGTGCCAGACTATTTTGCCATTGGGATGCCCTTCTTACCTCGCTGGAGTTCCCACATCTGGCACAAGCATCTCTCTTACCCGGAGGCCCTTCTTAGCCACTTAGGCTCTGATACACCTTGTACCAGCCAATCCCTAATCATAGACACCTACCTCACACTGTTCAGGGGAGACACCCTGCCTTGGGACACCACCCCCAACCCAGAGACACTGCTCAGCTTTCTCTGTCCTTCTGAATGACTTCAGGGCTCAATTGTTCCAATAGAACGGGGAAGAAAAGGAGAAAGAGGAAGAGAAACATTTTTTTCCCTCTGAGCCCTGAATCATCGCCATGATAAACTTTGAGCCAACTTTTAAGTTGACAAGAGGGTTGGCTTCTGATGAAGTTTATTTTGGAGACAGGCTCTGGGGAAGGAAATAAAGGTCTCAGTGATAAAGATCTTTAGCTCTTTAGTGGTTAAGGCATCTGTCCAGAAGTCAGGAATCCTGCAGTCTAGTCGGCTCTGCTCTTCCCCACCTGTGTGAAGCAGGGTGTTCTCCTGCTAGTCCGTTGGATTAGGGGGTGATAAATAAATAAATAAGGAGTCTGATAAGAGTCCCTTGATCTGCATATATAAAATATAGTTGTTATGAAGGTGAAGTGAGATAAGGTATTCTGAAAAGTTTTGAAAACCTATGCAAATGTAACTTTTTTTTTGAGACAGAGTCTCACTTTATCACCCTGAGTGCCATGGCGTCACTCCTCACAGCAACCTCCAACTCCTGGGCTTAGGCAATTCTCTTGCCTCAGCCTCCTGAGTAGCTGGGACTACAGGTACCGGCCACAACCCTCAGCTATTTTTTGTTGCAATTTGGCCAGGGACCATGTTCGAACTCACCATCTTTGGCATATGGGGCCAGTGCCCTACCCACTGAGCCAAAGATGCTGCCTGCAAATGTAACATTTTTTTTTTATAAGAAAAATATTTTGTCAGGAAATATTAATGTATATCAAATTTTTAGGAGGGCAATCCTGTTTTCTTAAAGACTTACAAAATTGATGGGAATAACATAGTTACTAATACATAGAGCTGAAAGTGTGTGTGGGGCGAGTGAAATATGAGATGCCTGGGTGGGGGTGACATCAGTTATGACATGCTGGG
Organism: Loris lydekkerianus; assembly: GCA_963574355.1. NCBI lineage: Eukaryota > Metazoa > Chordata > Mammalia > Primates > Lorisidae > Loris > Loris lydekkerianus. The sequence goes on from CAUYPK010137424.1 coordinate 15,068, forward strand.
TCTTGTGAAACCAGAGCCCGATAAGCTCAAGGAAAGTGCTCAGAAGAACTTACAGTTTAATTCAATGTGCATCTTTAATTGATTTTTTTTTCTTGAGACAGAGTCTCACTATATCACCCTCGGTAGATGGCTGTGCTGTTGCAGCTCACAGCAACCTCAAATTCTTGGTCTTTTAGCGATTGTCTTGCCTCAGACTCCCAGTAGCTGGGACTACAGGCACCTGCCAGAACGCCTGGCTAGTTTTTGTTGCAGTTGTCATTGTTGTTTAGCAGGCCCGGGCTGGGCTCTAACCCACCAGCCTCAGTGTATGCGGCTGGTGCTGTTAACCCCTGTGCTACGGGTGCTAAGCCTTTCATTGATCTTTTTACTGTAGACTCTGTAAGAGCAAGATTCCTCCATCAATGATACCACTATCCCCAAATTTACTGCTCTTTATCTCTTCTGTGGAAATTTCCTCTGTGTTCTGGCCCCAGTGTAGAAGCTTTCAGGACTTCCCTTTTCTTTACTGCCCACTGTCCAGACATGTGGATGCAGTATCCAGTTAACTATCTCCTACTTCAACAAAAGAAGCCAACTATCTTGTCAACATCTTCAATATTCATCATTCTCTCTATAGAGGTCCTTTACCTCCTTTGTTAAATACCTTGCAGGTATTCATTTTCTTTGATGCTTCTGTGACAGGTATTGTGTCTTTGATTTGATTATCAGCTTGACTTTTGTTGGTATACATGAAAGATACTGATCTGTGTACATTGATTTTATATCCTGAGATGTTGCTGTATTTGTTTATCAATTCCAGGAGTCTCCTGGTTGAGTCCTTGAGATTTTCTAGATATAAGATCATATTGTTGGCAGACCATGATAGTTTGACCTCTTCTGTCCCCATATGGATGTCCTTGATTTCTTTCTCATGTCTAATTGCTCTGGCTAAGATGTCCAGCACTATGTTTAATAGTAGGAACAATAGTGGACATCCTTGTCTGGTTCCATTTCTAAGTGGGAATGCTTTCAATTTTACTGTGTTCAATATGATGTTGGCTGTGGGTTTGTTGTACATAGCTTCTTCATTTTAAGGGACATATCATGCTCATGGTTTTGCACACTCAGCATTGCTAAAATGTGTATACTACTCAAATTGATTTATGGATTCAATGCAATCCCCATTAAAATACCAACTTTATATTTTTCAGATCTTGCAAACATAGTTCTATATACACTTTGTATGGAATCAGAAAAGACCCTGAATAGCCAATGCAATCCTATGAAATAAGAACAAATCTGTAGGTACCACTTTATCAGACCTCAGGTTATACTACAAAGCTATTTTGAACAAAACAGCTTGCTATTGACGTAAAATTAGAGACATAGACTTAGGAAACAGAACAGAGAATCTGGAGATGAAACCATCCTCATATTGCCATCTGATCTTTGATAAAGGAAAAAAAAGCATGCACTGGAGAAAAAAAATCCTCATTCAATACATGGTGCTGGGAGAACTGGATAGCCAAAATGTAAGACTGAAGCAGGATCTACACGTCTCACTACTCACAAAAATTAACTCATGATGGATACAAGATTTAAATCTAAGACATGAAACGACAAAAATCTTAGAAGAACGTGTGGGGAAAGGCTTAAATTTATCTGTCCAAGGAAAGAATTTATGAAGAAGACCCCAATGGCAATTGCAACAACAACAAAAATAAATAAATAGGACTTAATCAAGTTAAAAAGTTCTGCACAGACTGGGTACAATGGCTCATGCCTGTAATCCTAGCACTTTGGGAGATGGAGGCAGGTGGATTGCCTGAGCTCACAGGTTCAAGACCAGCCTGAGCAAGAGTGAGTGGAATTTGCCCATCCCTTTCTCTCCCCTACTTGAATTTTATTGTGTTTTGCTTCCATAGGAGCAAAATAGGTGCTGATCAACTAATTCCAATTCACTATTAAGTACATGTGTTTGTTTTTCAATTCTTGCCATACTTCACTTAGGAGAATGGTTTCTAATTCCATTCCGGTTGTTACAAAAGGTACTAGATCTCCCTCTTTTTATGGCTGACTAATATTCCATGGTACACATATACCACAGTTTATTAATCCATTCATGTGTTTAAGGGCACTAGGGTTGTTTCCACATCTTTACGATTGTAAGTTGTTGTGCTATAAACATTCGAGTGCAAGTGTCTTTATAATAAAATGTCTTTTTTCCTTGGGAAAATATCTAGAAGTGGGATTTCAAGATTAAATGGTAAGTCTATTTTTATTTCTTTGAGGAATCTCCATGCTAGTTTTCATAGAGATTGTACTAGTTTGCAGTTGCACCAACAGAGTATGAGTGTTCTCTTCTCTCCACATCCACACCAGCATTTGTTGCTTTCAGACTTTTTTTTTTTTTAAGACAGAGCCTCAAGCTGTCACCCTGGGTAGAGTGCCGTGGCATCACAGCTCATAGCAACCTCCAACTCCTGGGCTTAAGTGATTTTCTTGCCTCAGCCTCCCAAGTAGCTGGGACTACAGGTGCCTGCCACAACACTCGGCTATTTTTTGGTTGTAGTTGTCGTTGTTGTTTGGCAGGCCCGGGCTTGATTTGAACCAGCCAGCTTTGGTGTATGTGGCTGGCACCTTAGGCGCTTGAGCTACAAGCGCTGAGTCTGCCGTGGGACTATGATGTGAGTCATTCTCACTGGGGTTAGGTGATATCTGAATGTGATTTTGATTTGCATTTTCCTGATGATTAAAGACAATGAGGCTTTTTTCATTTTTTTGTTGGCCATGAGTCTATCTTTGTAAGAAAAGTTTTTGTTCATGTCTCTTGCCCAGTTTTTAATGGGGTTGATTGATATTTTCTTATTGATTTGCTTTAGTTCTTTATAGATTCTGATTATCAGTCCTTTCTCAAATTCATAACATGCAAATCTTCTCCCATTCTGTAGGTTGTCTAATTACTTTGTTGATTGTGTCTTTGGCTGTGCAGAACATTTTTATTTATTTATTTTTTTGAAATAGAGTCTCATTTTGTTGCCCCCAGTTGAAGGGGCACAGTCCACTGCACCCTTGTAGGTGAATCAGTCTCATTTGTGCTCCTTGAAGTTATGAGACCCTGAGAAGGAACATTTCCAGTACATGGGCTAGGTGTGAGTTTTGGGAGATATTCACCTTCAGCTCACATAAGCAGCTTTGCTGAAAAATGCAGGCAGTCACGCCTTAAAGGAAATAATATCCCAGAGGGCTCTCATCAAGTTATAGCTGGAGACAGAGCATCAGCCTCAGGCAATGGACTGTTGCACTTACTCCTCTACCTCTATTTACACAAAAACTTGCAGTTAGTCAGATAGAGAGGTAGGCAAACAGAATAGACAACCCAGCCCTTTGTGGTTCATCTCCATTGTTTATCTCTAAACAAGATATTCTTGGTTTAGAAAAGTGTGTACGTACTTTGCTGGATTAACTCTGATAAGGGATCTTTACCTTTTATCTTCCTTGTTCTTGGATTATTTCTATCTGATGATTTTGGGTATATAAAATCATCAGATTTTATATCACAGCTCAGGCTGTGCCTGAGCGAGCACCAGCCATCCCTTAATAAATCATTAATTTTGTCTGCAGTGTCTGCCTCTGTGTCTCTGACTAGGCCAGTGGACAGCAACACCCAGTAGAGTGCCATGGTGTCACATAGCTCACAGCAACCTTAAACTCTTTGGCTCAAGAGATTCTCTTGCCTCAGCCTCCCAAGTAGCTGGGACTACAGACGCCCACCACAATGCCCGGCTGTTTTTAGAGATGGGGACCCAACATGTACATGGCATCAGTATATTGGACACTTTTAGGGTAAAGGACACACCTGTATCTCTGACTTGAACCACATAAAAAAAAGCTAACTATGTAACCAAAACATATGTTTTGGTTCAACTTGGTTCCATAATAATCTGAAATTTAAAAAAAGAAGCAGCAAACTAAATGAGGTCTCCATGTCTGAATTTACAAGACTTCTATTTCAGCAAATGGAATGAATTAAAGATGTTTTTCTGTATATTATGAATAAAATCTCATCTCTGGCGTTCTTATAAGAGACCCTAATACATATTTAAATTGCTTTTCATTTATTGATGGATTCTATAATAATGAATAAGGAAGTACAAACCAAACCAAAAAAGGACCTCCAAGTCCCCAGGCCTATCTAGGTTACACATAATTACTGGACTCAAACATTGCTCTGTGTTCTTAGGGGCCTAGGGCTCATTTTTAATAGATTCCAGACAAAGGCACGTACAGGAATTCAGTGCCTTTACAAGAAGAAATGACGCTAAAGGTAGAGGTAGAGGAGAGCTAAAGGGGAGGTAGAGTTAAGCTAAATCCTCACACTGGAGAAAGAGCTTGTACATTACAAGGAAGTGGTCAGTGCTAGCAGATAGTTGGGCAATGAGGTTTCAGCGAAGCAAAACAGTTGACTCACCTTCCTTCTTTGGTTTGCTAGTAAGAAACTTTGCAAATTCTTAACCATTTCTGTGGGCTTCTTCTTTTTTTTTTTTTTTTTAGCTCAATGATAACTGAGAGGGCCGAGCTGGAATCATGAGTAGGAGGAAGAACAGGCTCCTCCAAGAGTGAGCCAGAGGGGATCATTGTGTGGCATTTACTTCCCTTGGATCAGATGACATTTGAAGATGAAGTTACTCTCCTGGATAACTCTTCATTCCTTCTGCAAATAGTTATTGCATACATAGCATTTTCAGGTGTTTAAACACTATTAGCATTTTCAGATGTTTACTATTTGTTAAAGATGGTGGCTTAAACATAAATGTTTACCTTAGTTCTTTCCAAAAACCCCATTAAAATGACAGCAGATGGAAATTTTTTTTTTTTTTTTTTGAGAGCCACCAAACTATAAGGACAAAGAGAATTAGAAAGAAGGAATTAGCAAAGATAAACTCAAAGATGTAAAGCTGATCGATGAGTATGAACTGACCTAGCTGACGCAGTACAGTGGAAACCTGAGCTAGCAGTGGGGGAAAGTGTGCCACCCTTCCGATTTGCACCACATAACCACACACATGCTCAGGAATTGGTGTCACCAGGGACCTCTAAAACGGGGTGAACGAGAGAATGGATGAATCAATAAAAAGTCTTTTCAAGAAGCAGTTAGACTTCTTACTTCCTTCTCAATGCCTTGTAGCAGGAGCCCTGTCCCTCCCCTACCTTTGTATAAGGTTGGAAATTTGGCCTCTACAGCTGCCTGCGCAATACGGTAGCCACTAAGTACATGTGGTTTTCAAGCACTTGAAGTGTGGCTATTCTGAATTGATGTGCGTATTTCACACCGACAGCAGGTGTGACACACACACCAGATTCTGAGAACTGAATACAATAAAAAAGAATGTAAAATGTCTGGAGATTTTTTTTTAAATGTTGATTATTTGCTAAAACAATATTTTTGATCTGTTGGATTTAATAAAAGATGTTCTTAATATTAATATCTCTTGTGTATGTTTGGCTCTAGAGCAGTGGTTCTCAACCTTCCTAATGCCGTGACAAGCCTTCCTAATGCTGTGACCCTTTAATACAGTTCCTCTTGTTGTGGTGACATCCAACCATACAGAAATAATTTTATTGAGAACCACTGCGCTAGAGAGGGAACCAGTGGTGATTTAGGAACAAGGGCACATTCTGAAATTGGTTAACCAGGCAAAAGTAACATTAGGTTGAGACCTCAGCCCTTACTCTCGCTCAGATCTCAGAATGCTGGCAGCTGGTCCCCTCACCTCCGGGTAGAATACTAGAACATTCACTGCAGGACACGCTGACCAGCCCAGTAGAAGACCTACAGATACCGAATCAGTCACTGTCAGATCTCTGCCGGGGGCCCTCAGCCTCCACTTCTGCACACAAAGACGGCTTCCTGCAAACTCCTGCAACTTTCTTCTTTTGGATGATGTTCCTTTTAGTAACATAAAAGATGTTCTTAAAATTAGTGTCTCCTATGTGTGTTTGGCTCTGGAGCAGTGCTTCTCAACCTTCCTAATGCCGCGACCCTCCTGCAACTTTCTTCTTCTGGAAGATGTTCCTCTTAGGAACATAAAAGATGTTCCTAAGGGATGGACCCTGAGCTGATGGCCCACATGGACATGGGGCCAGCAGTAGTCTGCTCTCAATGAAACATGTATTCCCACAGCACTGGGCTGCTATGTTTTCCTTTTCTTCCCAGTCTTACTTCTCCACCTCCCTCCGGGATGTCCTGAGATCACCTCTGAATAAATAACCTGAATCACCTCTGAATAAATAACCTGAACTGGGCTCCTTATCTCTGGGTCTGCTTCAAGGGAACTTAAACCATGATAAATTCTTACAGTCGGAGCTTCTTTGAAAAAAGAGTGCAGCTATATCACCCTTCAGGACAGTGGATAAGACATACCCATGCACTTAAAGCCTTTTACTTTTAAATATTTATTTCATTTTTCTGTTTTATTGGTGTATAATTGGTATACAAAAACTGCACATAATGTATAAAACTTGGTGTAAAAGAAAAACATTAGACAAATTAAATTTACAGAGTTTCATTGAGCAAAGAATGATTGGAGAATCCAGCAGCCCCCTAGATCAGAATAGGTTCAGAGGGACTCCAGTGCTGCCATGTGGTTGGGAGGACTTATGGGCAGAAAAAGGGAAGTGACATGTAGGAAACAGAAGTGAGGTTCAGAAACAGCTGGAGTGGGGACAGCTGGGTGTTTAATTGACATGAACATGGTTTATTTGAAGAGTTGGCTGCCTGTGATTGCCTGAATTTGGCTATTTTGATTGGCTGGGGCTTGGCTACTTGTTACAGAGGAGGTAACAGTCTGTTTACACATCCAGTTGGGTTACAGCTCAGTATTACAGAGAAGCGTCTGGGCCCAACTAAATATAAGGAAGCAGCTTTAGCCTAAACCTGGGGTCCTCAAACTATGTGGGCCACATGAGGTGGTGTGATTATATTGGTTCCCGTTTTGTTTTTTTACTTCAAAATAAGATATGTGCAGTGTCCATAGGAATTTGTTCATAGTTTTTTTTTTTAACTATAGTCCAGCCCTCCCGTGGTCTGAGGGACAGTGAACTGGCCCCCTATTTAAAAAGTCTGAGAACCCCTGGAAACTGAACAATGTTTACCATTTATTATAGGTACTGGGCTATGCAGCAGATCTCTGGAACTTACTTATTCTTGTACAACTGCGACTCTACACCCATCAAACAACTCCCCGTATCACCCCCCACCCTTTTGCTATCATTCTGTTGCCCACTTCAATACCTTTGACTACTTCAGGGGTCTCGCGTAAGAGGAAGGGTAAGTGTTTTTCTGAGATTCACTTATTTTACTTTGCATAATCTCTTCTAGATCCATCTTCGTTGTCGGAAATAGTAAGATTTCTTTCTTTTTAAAGCTGAATACTACATTTAAAAAATCTGTCTACTGACAGACATTTGGGTTTCTATAGCTTGACTATAGTGGATAATGCAGCACTGAACATGGGAGTAAAAATATCTCTTCCAGATCCAGGAGGTAGAATGATTTCAATTTTTTTCTGATATATGAGGTCTGACAATTAAGTTTGCAAACTTGCTCACTATGCGTTTCTTTGGCAGCATATGGCTCAGAAGGGGTTCGTAACCTCGGTTTATCAGTGTCTCACAGGCTGTGTTCATGTTGATGTGTGGTAGTGTCTTGCTGAGCGTGTTCATTATTGTTGCTGTGTGTTTTGTGTGCCCTCAAGAATGTCAGAGCCTGGATTAGAGCAAGAAATAAACATTAAATTTCTTGTTAAACTTAGCAAGAGTGGAAGTGAAATCAGTAATGTTAGTCCAAACTTATGGGGACAGCGCCATGAAGAAAACAGCAGCATATAAGTTGATTAAACATATTCTGATGCTCCGTCCTCTCGGCCCACTGGGATGGTGGCCTCACCCTCTTGGCCCACCAGGGGTCCCATGGAGCCTGCATTTGTGGCTCTGCCCTTGGACCTATGTTCTTCATTTCATTTCATTCTCCCTCTGTTCCTTTCAGTCTGGGCTGGCAGCATTTCCATTGGTATAATCCAGGGGTCCAAGCCATGACACGAGAGGGTCCTCCCCAGATTTTCCCTAGAGAACTGAATCTCCTCTTCAGGCTTCTGCTGAGATAGTTGATAGGATTCATAAATCACTCACCTAATCTCTTTGGCAAATGGTCATCCAGCTATACCCTTGATGCTGTGCCAGAGAAGGCCAGCTGGTCAGGTTGAGAATTTTCCAAATCATCAAGTGCTAGTTCCTTTTTGTCTTGATTTATCTCTCTCTCTCTCTCACTCTCTCTCTTTTTTTGAGACAGAGCCTCAAGCTGTCGCCCTGGGTAGAGTGCCATGGCATCACAGCTCACAGCAACCTCCAACTCCTGGGCTCAAGCGATTCTCCTGTCTCTGCCTTCCAAGTATCTGGGACTATAGGCGCCCGCCACAAAGCCCAGCTATTTTTTGGTTGCAGCTGTCATTGTCGTTTGGTGGGCCCGGGCTGGATTCGAACCCGCAAGCTCAGGTGTATGTAACTGGCACCTTAGCTGCTTGAGCCACAGGTGCCGAGCCTTTTTTTTTTTTTTTTTTTTGAGAGAGTCTCACTTTGTCACCCTCAGAGAGTGCTGTGGTATCATAGCTCACGGCAACCTCTAACTCTTGGGCTCAAGTGATCCTCCTGCATCAGCTTCCTAAGAAGCTGGGACTATAGGCACCTACCATGATGCCTAGCTAATTTTTCTATTTTTAGTAGAGACAGGGTCTCGCTCTTGCTCAGGTTGGTCTCAAAGTCCTCAGTTCAAGCCATCAACCTTCTTCCACTTCCCAGAGTGCTGGGATTACAGATATGAGCCACCACACCTGGCCTTGGTTTATCTCTTTCCTCATGCATTTTACTGTAAGCAGCACAGAGAAACCAGATTTTTACTTTCTGTCACCTCAACCTCATATCTAAGTTCATTGTCTACAAGTCTATTTTCCACAAAACACTAGAATATAATTCAGCCAAATTCCCTGTCACTTTATAACCAGGTTTTCCCTTTCTTCCAATGTCTAATAACACACTCCTTATTTCCATCTGAGGCCTTAAAAAAAAAAAAAAAATACAACACCTGTAAGCAAGGAAGACGTCTGAGGCCTTTAACATCCACATTTCTAACAATAGTCTGTCCCCAGTGATACATGTATTCTCTGAGATTATAAAAGCTCTTTCTCTAGCTCGCCTTCATTCTGGGCCCTCCCAACAATCACCTTTTACATCCATGTCTTTGGCTGGGTGCAGTGGCTCACGCCTGTAATCCCAGCAATCTGGGAGGCTGAGGTGGGTGGAACTGAGTTCATCATGGGTTTGAGACCAGCCTGAGCTAGAGTGAGGTTCTGTCTCTAAAAATAGCCAGGCATTGTGACAGGTGTCTGTAATCTCAGCTACTCAGGAGGCTGAGGCAAGAGGATCATTTGAGCCTAAGAGTTGGAGGTTGCTGTGAGTTATGACACTCTAGCACTCTACTGAAGATGACAAAGTGAGACTCTGTCCCCAAAACACAAACAAATGAAAAAAAAATTCATGTGTGTACCACCAATCTCTTTAAGGCAGTCGAGGCATTTACTATCAATTTCCTAAAAATTCTTCTTGCCTCTACCCATTACCCAATTTTTTGTTTTGTTTTGTTTTGTTTGAGACAGAGTCTCACTATGTCACCCTTGGTAGAGTGCCGTGGCGTCACAGCTCACAGCAACCTCCAACTGTTGGGCTTAGGCAATTCTTTTGCCTCAGCCTCCCACGTAGCTGGGACTACAGGCACCCAGCATAACACCTAGCTATTTTTTGGTTGTAGTTGTCATTGTTGTTTGGTAGGCCCAGGCTGGATTCAAATCCTCCAGCTCTGGTGTATGTGGCTGATGCCCTAGATGTTGAGCTACAAGTGGCGAGCTCCCATTAACCAATTCTAAAGCCATTTTCACATTTTAGGTATTTTTTATACCCCACCTCTCAGTACCAAAAATTTTTATTCATTTGCTAGGGCAGCTATAACAAAGCACCACAAACTGTGGTGGCTTAAAACAGCAGAAATTTATTCTGTCATAATCGTGGAGGCTAGAAGTCCAAAATCAAGGAGCAGAGAGCCTCACTCCATCTGAAATCCTACCTCTTCCTAAGTTCTGATGGAGACCAGCCAATTGTTGGCGTTCCTCTAATTTCTATCTTTTATCACGTGGCATTGTTCTCCAGTGTTTTCACAGGGCATTCTATTCATGGGTCATTGTCCAAATTTTCCTCTTTTTGTTAGGATACTAGACTGGAGTAAGGCAGTACCCTAATGACCTCATCATAACTTGATTATACTGCCAAGACCCTATTTCCAAATATTCATATTCATAGGTTCCAGAAATGAGGACTGCAACATATCTTCTTGGGAGACATAATTCTCCCCTGACACTGGATGGATGTTGGCAGGTATGTGTACCCCTGTAAGCACCAACTGGATCCAGATACAGAGCACTTTGATCATGCAGGAGGCTCCCTTGTGACCCCCACCAGTCAATAGTCCCCAAAGGTAGCCTGTATTCTGAACATTACAGCTCAGGGTGAGGTCTGCAGAGCACATTATTGTAGAAGCAGTAGAAAATAACAGTATCTATACAGTCAAAGATAACCTAAGCTTTAAAGGCTGGACTTTTAGCCCCATTAAAAGGTTACACTTTTTGAATTCCAGCTAAAGGCAGGTACTGTGCTATTTATTCCTGCACATCTCATCTTATTCCATAAACACCTTTTGTGGAAAGTATGGCATTTCTACCTAGAAAGAATAATTAGGACACAGAATGTTTGCCTGAGAACTAGCAAATTCCTAGCTAACAAATGACTCCTTTATCCAGACAGAGTTCTTTTGGACTCTCGGGTTAGTGTTTGGTACAGTAAATATTTGACACATGGTTGTTATGGACATAAGCATAGGGAATCATGCACAAATGCCACATTTCTCAGCTCTCAAGGATTTTAATATTTTTTCATAAATCACAGTAATGGTATATTTTATTTATTTTTTGTATTTTTAGACACAGGGTTTTTCTCTGTCATCCAGGCTGGAGTGCAGTGACACAGTCATAGTTCACTGCACCCTCAAAGTCCTGAGCTAAGGGGTCCCCCTGCCTCAGCCTCCCCAAGTAGCTGGGACTACAGGTATGTGCCACTATGCCTGGCTAATTTCTTAAAATTTCTTCTGTAGAGATGAGGTCTTGCTGTTGCCCAGGCTGGTCTCATATTACGGGGCTCAAGTAATCCTCCTGCCTGATCCTCCCAAAGTGCTGGAATTAGAGGAGTGAGCCACTGCACCTGGCCAGGATGTAATTTTAAAATAATGTAGTCAGTGTAATGATGGAGTCCAGCATTGAGTTCTCTAATGTCACAGAAGATCTATGTTGGCCCAACTAGGTGTGGAGGGGATGGCCCTGGAAAGTGTTCTGAGTTTTAAAGAAAAAATAAGCAATGGTAGGCAAAAATGAAAAAACAAAACAAATCAATGAGCAGGAGGTAGGAGTCATGAAACACTGGAGAAATCAAACAGATGGGTACTGCTGGGTTCCAAGGTGAGACTCAGGTTGTAGTTGGAGGTGAGAATCAGCAGTAGAAGTCAGGCCAGACGGGACTTTTAACTCATGATAAGAAGAGGACTTCCTTGGGGTAGCAAATTCATTGCTCATGGAGGGCTTTCAGTCTGTTGATGGTGTCTTTACAGCTGGCAAGCATTTGAATAAAATCTAACAGCAGGGCATGAGCACTGTAGCTCACCCAAGTTCACCTGTTCCCTGTTGTTTAATGCACGCCAGCTATGTTCAGGAATAGGACTTGAGTTTATGGCACCTGTGAAGGAGCCTGGATGACACTGAAACGTTTTAAGTAGGAAAGAGATATTGACCACACTTAATTTTGACATAGATTTGTCCAGAAACAAGTTTGGGGCATGGATTTGGTGGGAGGGTGAGAAAGGGCAAAGTGATCACTTAAAAGGTTGTAAAAATGGCAAGATATAATTACTGCTTGAGCAGCTGCAAGAGAGGAAGAAAGGAGAGGCCATACTTGAAAGCAATTTAGTAGATAAAATCACTAGCACTTAGTGAGTAATTGGAGGTGAAGAGGTGAATAGTGGTTTCTTTCCTGTTTACACAGTTACACATGCTTTGCAACTTTGCACTTGTTCAAATTCAAGGGCACGGTCAGCTTTGTACAGTCTGGGCCCCAGAAAGACCAGAGAATGGCCTGGAACCAAAGGGAACAGAAGAGACCCTGAGCCCCTTCTGGAAGAGGTAATTCTTCAGCTTCTCTTGGCAAAACTTACACTATTGAGTAGAGTTGGCAGTAAACACCAACCCAGCTATAGATCATTTTAACTGGCCATCTTTGACAATTGCTGTGTAAAGATAGTTATATTGACGTTAAATGGTTGGTAAAATAGCGTATCAACTTCTTTAAAGTCTTTTGTGGTCTTCAAAATAGAGGGTTAGGGAATATATAAAGATGTGGCATCTGAAATCAGTAGCAGCCACCTCAATGACCTTAAAATTAGGACCCAACCGAAACCTTTCTGAATGGCCCATACCTGAACAAGTAGAATTAAGGACTACTTGATTTAGGGAGATCCAAAGACAGGGGTGCACTTAAAATCTAATGAAATAAAGCCACTGTTACAGAATTACCAGTAAAAACTCCCATCAGACTTGCTTTTTGGCCTAAGGTTTTGATTGGATCTCAAAATGCAACATTCTATGGCAGGGATGAACATTAAGCTTTATTGGTCACTCTCACTTTTGTGTGAATGAAACAATGCTTTCCCAAGTAGGTATGATAAAGGAAGGATACAGAAGCAGATGCCTGAGAGGACACATAAAGAAAGACCATAAAAGGGACTCTGCACCAGTACTAAGGAACCTGGGATAAGACATAGAGGATGGTGCAGAGCAAGGGGTCAGCAAACTTTTTCTGTAAATGGAAAATAGTATTTTAGGCTTTGCAAGACTTACTATTTCCATTGCAAATAATTAACTCTGTTATTGTAGAGCAAAAGAATGGATGTAGCTTTGGAATAAAACTTAATCTATAAAAATAATTGGCAATAGACAAAATATGGCTCCACAGTTTGGCATTCCAAGCATAGAGGTAAAAAACATGGGCCTTGGAGACAGACTTAAATTCAAACCCCAGTTCTCATAACTGCTAGATGATGTAGTCTGGTGAAAGTTAGTTGACCCTCTAATTCAGGGGTCCTCAAACTTTTTAAACAGGGGCCAGTTCACTGTCCCTCAGACTGTTGGAAGGCCGCACTATAGTTTAAAAAACAAAAAAAAAACTTTAAACAAATTTCTATGCACACTGCACGTTTCTTATTTTGAAGTAAAAAAACAAAATGGGAACAAATACAATCACACCACTGCAAGTGGCCCCTGGGCCATAGTTTGAGGACCCCTGCATTCTTACCTCTCTCAAATGTTAAGTGGGAGAGTAATAGCAACCTTGACTATGGTAATAGAACTGCAGGTCCTGGTGGCTCATACCTGTAATCGTAAGCACTCTGGGAGGTCGAGGCAGGTGGATCACCTAAGCTCAGGAGTTTGAGATCAGCCTGAGCAAGAGTGAGACCTCATGTGTAAAGATAGCCAGTGCCTGTAGTACCAGCTACTTGGAAGGCTCAGGCAAGAGGATCACTTGAACTCCAGAATTTGAGGTTGCTGTGAGCTACGACATCACAGCACCCTACCAAGGGTGACCAAGTGAGACTCTATCTCAAAAAAAAAAAATAAAAAATAACACTGTGCCTGGCACAGGTACACATCCAAGAAATATTAGTTTCTCTTTTCTACTTTGTCTTTTCCTGGAGCTGTCGTTGCTCAACCTGTGTGGGTGTCAGTAAATTCTTGTTGATCTTTTGATTGATCTGCAGGTCCTGGGCTCAAGAAACTGATGTTCAAAGAAGTTAAATAAGCTGGGTGCAGTGGCTCACACCTGTAACGCTAACACTCTGGGAGGCAGAGGCAGGTGGATTGCTTGAGCTCAGGGGTTGGAGACCAGCCTGAGCAAGAACAAGACCCCATCTTTACTAAAAATAGGAAAAAAATTAGCCAGATGGTGTGGCCAGCATCTATAGTCCTAGCTACTTGGGAGGCTGAGGCCATCACATATAGGGTAGAACTTCTGTAATTTAACCACCCATGGGATTGTAACAAACAGGGCAACATATGGAGGTGGTCAACATAAGGAAGCAGGCCTCCAGTCCTGTTATGTCCATGTGGTGAGTTCATGAAAATGAGTCCATGAAAATGAGTTCAATTTAAGGAGGTATTCAGCGTACGGAGGTCAACTGTGGAGGTTCTACTGTATTTTCTCCTTGATTCCTCCCAGAATGCCAATGAGATAGATGATAAAATCATCCCCATTTTATAGATGAAGATATTCAGGGAAGTTAAATATCTTGCCAAAGAGCATAAACAGGATGTGGCCAAGGTGGGACTAATTGTGCCCAAATCTGACCAAAGACAGTGGTGGTGCTTTCTGGCTTAAGTCTCCTAGATCCAGGCCTTGGAGAAACGGAGGCGATGAAAAGAGAGCTCCCCACCTCCCGTTCCAGCTCAGACCCACTCAGATGCCTACGTCTTTAGCTTTTCCAACAAGACTTAACTTTTTGAACTTGATTTTGATCTGGCTTTGGAAATACGGCCGCCTCCTGCTGAAACCACCCTACTTTCCATCTGGTGATTTAACTTGTTCTTCATCTCCTCCTCTCCCTTGGCCCGTGTGGTCACCCGGCTACTCGATAGCTCCTTGGCCAGAGAATCAATGGTTAAGGAAAGAAAAAGAAGGAAAAGTTAGCTCAACTCCTGTTACCTGAGGCGGCGGCTGAAACCAATGCCCACAAAAGGGGTTTTGTATTTCCCATGAATTTAAAATGTCCCTGTCACTCATGCTAGCAAATGTCCTGAGTTGGTGATCCAAGAAAGAATGCAATCATTGTGCAAGCAGGACCATTGATTTATGTGGAAATTCTTCATAGCACAGTTATGCTGTGAAGACTCAAACCCAAGGAGCTAATGACGTTTGGCTATTTCTTTGCTGCTCCTGCCTTGGTTGGGATGAAGGAGGAATGAGGGGAGAGTGCTGCTTTGGAAAAGACCTTCGGGAGGTGCAAGCCAGGCCTCTACTGCCTCTGCGCTGTTTCCTCAGCCCCCACCCCTGCGTTGTCTTTTCTGCCCACCATTTCCTTGGCAAGGGAACAGAAAGCTTGTTCTTAAAATTGAGATGTCTGTATGTCAGAAAGGTGCTGACAGAAAGCATCAGCAGCTGCTTGAGCCAACATTGGCTTCTGCTAAGGTTGGCCACTGGCGGGTTTGACAGAAAAGAGGCTGTGTCCATCACAGGAGCAGCAGGTGTCTTTTCAAAACTTTTTTCTTTTGTCTTTTCTCTCTCTCTAGCCTGATAGAGTACCATGATACTATTCTAGCTCATAGCAACCTCCTGCCTCAGCCTTCCAAGTTTCTGGGACCACAGGCATCAGCTACAACAGTCGGCTCATTTTTTTCTACTTTTACTAGAGATGGGGCTTGCTCTGGCTCAGGCTGGCCTCCAACTTCCAAGCTCCAGCGATCTTCCTGCCTCCACCTCCCAGAGTGCTAGGATTACAGCCCTGAGCCACAGCACCTGCCTCTTTTCTGTTTGTTTGCCTTTTAAAAAAATGCCCTCACTCACAGAGGGAGGGGGACCCCTATTGTGCAAGAAAATGCCATATTGACTTGCAGTACAGAGGTGCAGTAAAACTCAGCTCACATGCTGAGGGTCAATTTGATTTTAGCTGAAAGCTAATTCTGTTTTATTTCTGAGGTCGAAATTAAAGCAAGAAAACAACACATTTAAAGATCTTAGCTGGCTCTTATTTGCAATTTTAGAATCAGACTACACCTCTTTCTATAAAATAGAATGAGTATTCTGATGAGAAAGGAAGTTGGCTTTATAGACAGAAAAGGGCTAAGGGAAGCAGAAAGGGAAAACAAAAAGAGGATTAGGCACTTCATGATTACTTTCCTTGTAAAGGTTAAAGCAGGAGGCCTTCCTTATCACACTGGCTACAACTGGCCTGTTGGGGTTTTGGTTATTAGCTCTCTCTCTCTTTTGATTTCTTGAAAGGTCAGATAAACAACTTACTTTGGGCTTGGTAACGTGGAACTTTAGCACGAGTGCTTCTATTTTCTGTTCCCTCTGTTGGACAGGGTACAGGAGCTCAGTCCAAACTAATGTCCTCCCCTAAATTTCATTTAATACTAATTTTGATTGCTTTTTCTCAAGGTACTCTTAGAAACTTTTTTTTTTTTGAGAGAGAGTCTCTCTTTCTTGCCCCAGTAGAGTGCTGTGGCATCATAGCTCATAGCAACCTCAAACCCTTGGGCTCAAGTGATCCTCTTGTGTCAGCCTCCCAAGTAGCTGGGACTATAGGCATCTGCCACGACTCCCAGCTGCTTGTAAAGATGGGGTCTCTCTCTTGCTCTGTCTGGTCTGGAACTCCTGAGCTCAGGCAATCCATATACAGAAACTTCTTGAATGTTTCCCTCCTCCTCCTCTTTTTTTACTGTTAAAGATTTTGGAAAGGGAGATGACTCAAACCTGTAATCTCAGCACTTTGGGAGACTGAGGCAGAAGATCACTACAGGCCAGGAGTTGGGCCTTTACATGGTATGGGCTACATGATATAACCCCATTTCTTTTCTTTCTTTCTTTTTTCTTTTCTTCCTTCTTTTTTTTTTTTTTTTTTACTTTAATTGCTTTAAATCCACATGTATCTGAAAATACTATGTGGCCCTCTATAATTTCTGTGGCACCACAGCTCACAGCAACCTCAAACTCTTGGGGTTAAAAAATTCTCTTGCCTTAGCTTCCCAAGTAGCTGGGACTTGAAACAGGCACCTGCCACAACACTTGGCTATTTTTTTGTTGCAGTTGTCACTGTTGGTTAGCTGGCCCAGGCTGGGGTTGAACCCGTCAGCCTCAGTGTATGTGGCCAGCACCGTAACCTCTGTGCTACAGGTGCTGAGCAAATATGACCCCATTTCTAAAAAAAAAAAAAAAAAAATAAAAGAAAAGAAAAGAAAAAGAAAGAAAAGAAAGAAAAGAAAGAAAGTTATTAGCTGAGCGTGGTGGCCCACATCTACTTGGGGTGGCTATTTGGGGAGGTGAGGCTGGAGGATGGTTTAAGAACAGGAGTTCCAGGTTACAGTGAACTATGATTGTGCCGGTACACTCCAGCCTCTTTTTTTTTTTTTTGAGACAGAGCCTCAAGCTGTCGCCCTGGGTAGAGTGCTGTGGCATCACAGCAACCTCAAACTCCTGGGCGCAAGTGATTCTCCTGCCTACGCCTCCCAAGTAGCTGGGACTACAGGCGCCCACCACAACATCTGGCTATTTTTTGGTTGCAGCCATCATTGTTGTTTGGCGGGCCTGGGCTGGATTCGAACCTGCCAGCTCAGGAGTATGTGGCTGGTGCTTTAGCCGCTTGAGCCACAGGCGCCAAGCCACTCAAACCTCTTTAAAAAAAAGATTGGGGGGTTATTATCGTTTTTAAGACATTTTACCCTGAAAAATCTCAAACAAAACTAGAAAGGAAGAGTTTAGTGAATCTTCCTCCACTACAGGAAATTTTAAAGCTCCTAGAAGCAGGGAAATAAATAGAATTAAATAGAAAACAGAGTGAAGAAACAGGATTTTCACTTTTGAATTCTCAATAATAAAGACGTCAAAGCTACACATTGACATGTAAATTAGTAAGGCTTTCATTTTTTTGAGGGGGGGGGGCTCCGCCTCTGGCCCAGCCCTTATAATTGGTCTTTGAAAGGAAAGTGCCTATTTGTGGTTTCTTTCTTGCCACAGGATTCATGAATATACAAAGGACTTGGGTGGATGGAAGGCAGATGAAACCTGAGATCTGAGCAAACTCTCCTAAGTAGGCTTTCAGAAAAGCCAGCACGCACCAGGTTGGTGTGGTTTCTAGGGACCAAAAGTGAGAAGAGAGGGGCAGGGCTGCACCAGAGTAAAGTCAGCATCTGGCTTTCTGAACTCTAACACACACACGCAGACGGCCAACCTGGGACTCTTGTTAAGATGGAGTTTCTGACTCAGCAGGTCCAGGGGAGTGGGGGTGGGGAACAGGGCTGAGAGCCTGCATTTCCTACCTTTTCTTTCTTTCTTTCTTTCTTTTTTTTTTTTTGTATCACCCTCACTTTATCACCCTCAGTAGAGTGCCGTGGTGTTACACAGCTCACGGCAACCTCCAACTCCTGGGCTTAGGTGATTCTCTTGCCTCAGCTTCCCAAGTAGCTGGGACCACAGGTGCCCACCACAACACCCAGCTATTTTTTTTTTGTTGTTGCTGTTGTTGCAGTTTGGCCGTGGCCGGGTTTGAACCTGCCAGTAAATGGGGCCAGCGCCCTACGGACTGAGCCACAGGTGCTGCCGCCTACCTCTCCTTCTCCTTCTGCTGTATTATCTTTAATTAAGTAAGATTGTTACCAAAGGTCAGCACTTGTCCCCAAGGCCACATCAGAAGAATAAGGACAAGTGGTAGCGGAAAAGGAAAGAGGAATTTATTAATTTGCAAGCAAATAAAGAGAATTGCAGACTCCTATCTTAAAGTACCATAGTCCTCCCATCAGCAGAAATACAGAGCTTTTAAAGGGAAGGTTTTCAGTTCTGGGTATTGTTGTTTAACTACAGGCGATGGTCCTGATCATCCTATTTCTGTGAAGACAATCTCCCGACCTCCACCCTGACAATTCTGTTGTGCTGTCTCCAGCAGTACAAAGAACAAAGGACACTTCCCTGTCCCTCCTGACCACTGTCTTGAGGCAGGGATGCAGGTTTTGGTTCTTGAAAAGGGTGAGGGGAGCTGGGGTGGTGGCACATGACTATAATCCTAACACTTTGGGAGGCTGGGGCGGGTGGATTGCTTGAACTCAGTGAGAGCACATGTAGTGAGAATAAGATGGAGTCAGACTAAGGCCAACATGACAGCTACTTTTGAATTTAGAATGCATTTTGAAACATAAGAACAATGCGTTTAAAAGGCCAACCCAGGAATAGGTCAGAGAGATGATGATTTTGAAAGAAACCTGGGAGGTGTGACACACTTCGAACAGGTTAATGGTATGTATGATGTTTGTTTTGACAATGATTTCCCTTGGTTATTCTTTTGATTGTTATATTTAATTTACCTACAAGTTATTAATCACATAAGTATATTTTTATTACGCTTTTGAAGTTATCCTTTATATAAGTTGTTGAGATTTATAGAAGAGGCAAAACAGTCTTAGTGAGGTTGCTCTCACTGTTCTCCAGAATTGCTGGCCTCTGACAAAGTTTGGTGGACTTATGCCCGCCTTTGCATATTGGCTGACAGTGGCAGGGACCCAGATAGAATCAGGTGTACCTGCCCAAAGAGACCCGAGTCAGGGTTACGTTCATGACTTGCCCGGGAAGGGTCAGACTCATGTCCCTCCCTGGAAATAGGAAGGCCACTAGTTGCTGCCATCCTTGACCCTTTAAAACCCCCATCCGCCATTACCCATGTGTGGATTTCTTCTTGGTTAGAAATCTCACGCCTCCTGCACCCAGGTGCAATAAAAGCCATTTTAATTGCACAAAGTTGGCGTCCGTTTTCCTTTCATCTCACTCTTCAGAATGGTCTTTTATCTTTGGCTCCCTAACCTTTCAAGATCCTCTTTGTCCTGTAACATCAGGAGTTTGAGACAAGCCTGAGCAAGAGTGAGACCCTGTTTCTACTAAAAATAGGAAAATTGGCCTGGCATTGTAGGCACCTGTAGTCCCAGCTACTTTGGAGGCTGAGCCCAGAGGATCTCCTGAGCCCAAGAATTTGAGGTATTGTTGCAGGAAGATGAGGCTAAATGGAGAAAAAGAGCATCCAAATAATATGTTTATAAGAGGAAGGGCTTTATTTCAGCTGGCAGAGCATCAGCTCAGAAGAATTCAAAAATGGCCACACTCTCTGATTGGTTCAGTCTTTTCAGTCAAAAAGTTCAGGCCAATGGGTAGCTTTCTCATTGGTCACTTTGAATCAAGCTAGAGAAGCTGGCTCTGGCTTTTATAGAACCTCAGCTTTTACAGAAAGCATTAGTTTCCAGGTCGCAGGAAATCAAGTTTCTACAAATTCCTAAGAGCTGAGTCACGGTGGGGAGGACCTTGCAGGTATATCCTTGGGGTATCCTTGAGAAGACCTCTGTTCTCTTAGATCTTACTTTTTCTAAGTATTCTCTCTCAGTATGACAGCAAGTCCCTCTACCCAAGGCGACAGAATGAGATTCTGTCTCAAAAACAACAAAAATATCCCCCCCCCAAGAAAAAAAGGATGAGAGGGTTTTAAAGGAATAGAAAACATTTTTTACACATTTTCAGGCCATTCTCTCTGTTAACACAAAGACCTCTTTAACATGTCACCTAGAGACCATTTCACCATTGCTCTGTTTGGTTACCAGTCTCTTGTCTCTCTGTTTAGCAATGATGAGGTGGATACCTTTTCTTAAGGGAAAAAAAATCTGTGATTTTTTGCCTTTGCCAATAACAAAGATGTTGGAGAGCTGAGTGTCAAGTGTGTGGCTGTTGGCATCCTTCATGTGGCCCAGGATGTCTTTCTCTGCTGGTGATCACACCAGTTCTTCCCAGGTTGGCACCTCCAGTCACTAGGCACAGGGTACCAGGCTCAAACTTGATGAAATCTGTAATCTTGCTGGTCTCCATATCAACTGATTCACCTTAACGAGGGGATCAGGATAGTGGTTGGTATGAGCATCACGGGCCACCAGATGACAGGTTTCTTTTATGCTAGCAAAGTTTTTTCTCAGTTTGCACAATTTGTACTTGACCTTCTTGGGTGTGACATGATGAATAGCAAAGCAACCGTTGGTGTCATAAACCAGATGGACATTCTCTCCAATCTTGTCAGTGCTGATGACATCCATAAACTCAGCAGGGCAGGCTTATCAGTTGGACCTTGCCATTGACCCTCATAAACCAAGGCATGCAGGTCTCCCTTACTTCATCTTCTGTCAGGGTAGAGTTAAGCCTGTTCCTTAGAAAAATGATGATGAGGGGGAGACACTCTCTTGGCTTGTAGGGACCAATAGATGGATGTGCAGCAAACATACCAGTCCAATGGAACCTGTTACCTGATTCACATGTTTCCTGGGACCATGAGCCATGGCTGTGCTAGGCACAGAAAGAGGGAGAACCTGAATTTCTAACACACTCCCAGGTAAAGCAACCTTCATAGGCTGTCACCTATGCTGGCACCAGGGCCATGAGCTTGGCATAATGCACGAGGTCACTTTATAATTCTTAATAATTTTAAATTTGAATTTGTGTTTTGCAAGTCCAATGGAAAATATGGCCCACATGAGATGGAAGAGATCCACGCAGTCTAGTATGAATATGGCTGCTTGCTGTCTTTTATCGTCCCATTTGCACACAGTGCTTGGGCTATCCCTTGAGTACAAAATTCCGGTGAAAGTTCAGCAAATCCCAAAGCAAATACAGTGTGGTGTGTTACGGCTGTGACTTACTAAAGTTGGGGGCACTGAGGCCATACAATGGCCAGACTTTGCTATGAACACAGAAAAAATGCAGTGATGTTCTTAGAAACGTGAGTGAACAGACCACCATATCACAACCTCCCTGAGTTACTTCCCTAGATTAGCCAACCACTGACGCTGGAAAGGATGACTTAGCAGAGAAGGAAAAGGAACTTTCCCTTTTGACCCGCAGAAGGTAAAGATGGTTAACAGACTATGCGTTTATTAAGACATAAAATAAACAGAGTTGAGTGATTTAGCTGAATGTTTCCGCTGTTCTGGTAAGAATACTTATGTGTATATAAGTTACAAAATACAATTGTGTCAGTTCAATGATTTCACACTACAAATAAATGTTCAGATATTTGCATTGAAAACTGGCATTGCTTGATTAAAAAGATGAATGGTAAATCCATGCTAGTCATTTAAAATGTTTCTTTAGGTAAAATGACATTAAGTAGCCAATATACAATGCCCTGACAAGTTGAGCTGCTGTGGAAGAAAAGAAAAAGCCAGGCAGGGACTCTTCCTAACAAACGCAAACATTGTAACCTAATTGTTTGTATCCTACCTACATGAATCTGAAATTTAAAAAGAAAAAGAAAAGCGTAGTATTTTAGCATAATTAGTGGTATTTCTCCCCCTACCCCTTTTTGAAGAGGGGCTACATTTTTATTTTGCACCGGGCCACACAAATTATGTAGCAGGCTTACTCCTGGTTGGGACTGGTATATGGCAGACCACAGTTGGAAAAGTGAGAGTCTTCTGCAGGATTTTGAAGCCGGACAAACTGGACTCAGCTACAGAATTTACTGCCTGCTAGTTGTTTTTGTTAAAGAAATACTTAAGAGAAAGGCAAAGAATTCTCTTTCTGGCTTGTCAGTAATGATAATAATCGTCTAACTTGGTATGTGACATTTTTGCTCACATACTTGAGTCTCCGTATCTATATACAATGGCAACTTAAAATAATCAAGAGGGTCAATATCTAATTTAAAAAGAGTTTATTCAAGAACAAAAGTTGTGGATAGCCCATCTGGAAACACCAGCCCTGAAGGAATGGAGTCAGTCTTCCAAAGTGGAGAAGTTAACATTTTATTTTTATATAGACAGAGGCAGAAGAGTTTTTAACAGGATTACATTTTCATACAAGGTCGATGTGTAATTATAGCAATTTGGTTGGCTACAGGTAGTATTTTTTTGAGGGGGGTGGAGGGTACATCTAACATGTTTTTACAGAGGGTATATTAGTTTCAAGTTTTCTGTTACCTGGTCTAAGCAAAGCAGGACAACAAAGGGGAAGTTAATCCAGAGCAAGGGTCATTAATTTAGAAGGCAGTAGGTTTTTGTCCTTGACATTGCTTAATTCTCTTTAGTCATTGTACAGAGTGAGAAATAAATGTAATCAAGGTAATGTCTAATCTGAGAAACAGAAGTTGTAACCATACGTGACTCAGATCACAGTCACGCCTCTCTCAAAGCTTAAAGTGTTGGGGGTTCCAACAGCATTTCAATTATATTTATATTCCCAGTAATGTGGATAATTATTCCTCGCAGGTAGGAATTCAGGAATACCTCCTCCTCTAAACTCTCCTCCTTTCCACAGCCCCTAGAGCTGAACGAGGGCTCCATCCCTCTCCTCCTCTAAACTCTGCTCCTTTCCACAGCCCCTAGAGCTGAACGAGGGCCCCATCCCTCCACACTGTTGTTGGCAGTTTAACTTTTAGTGTCCCCTGCCTGGGTTTAAATTCTTTGAGGACTGGAACTATCATGCCTGTGTCCTGAACCCAGATAACCTGCACAGTCAGCCTCTCCACAGAATCAACATTATTATAAGGTCAATGTTCCGTGTTGAATGAATATAAATTCTCTGCTTGAGTCAAGCAAAGGGACACATATTAAAAATAATTTCCAAGGACCATTGTTGAAATACGGCACATTCCCTCCAGATTCCTGTCATTAGTCTATTGTTAATATTTCTCTTTTCCTATTTCCTGTCCAAATCATACGTGTCCTTCAAGGATGGGCTACGTAACGTTTTGGGGGTTGCAGGGGACTTCCTGGCTCTGGTCCTGTCTCTTCTCATTATGGTGCATTTGCCTCCTGTCAGAACTGCCTGGGCTCCTCCTGTAGACAGCTGCAGCATTTTCAGGCTTCCACGCTATCCAAAAAGAAGGGGATCATCTGCCTGCTGGGATTCAGAGCAAAAGCCACACACTTTGCTCTGAGGGCTGGACAATCCAATCTCCACAGCCCACGTGGCATTAGAGGTTGTTTAGCTTAAATTTGAGATCACCTAAATGGATCGCATTGATGAGAGGGAAGCAACTCTGTTGATCCATCGAGGACACTTCTTGCTGAGATTAGGGTTAACCCCAACCCAACAAATCACAACAGACAGGTGGTAGAGTAGCTATCGGTAGATAGCCCAGATGTTTTCTTTTCTATGGCTTCTCTGATAGATCCCTTCTCTGTGTTCATACAGAGTAGCTAGTCCTTTTGAGATAATAGCTCAGTTCTCCCATTTTACACACAGGAGATGAGACTCCATTGGAGACAGGGGATGGGGAGCTTGGTCCAGTTACTTGGTCTAGTTACTGGCGGAGCTGGGACTAGACCCCTTTGCCTTTAATCCATTTAGTCCTAAATCTTACCTTGTATCGCCTTGTGATGCCATTTAAGGATGTAGTGCATACATATTTTTTTCTCCTACTAAACACTAAGTTTTCGGGGGCTCTGTCTGTACCACAGTACTTAGTTTAGAACACTAATGAAAACTTAGCTAAAGATTATGAACATACTAAGTAAACTCAATAATATTAGAACAAATGAAACTGTTTATCACCAAAGTGCCAAGCAAAAGTCACACAGTTGAACAATTATTTTTGATTAGTTATTACTGTGACGTAACCAGAGAGATAATGTTTGGTTTTTTCTTTAGGTAAAAATGATACCAGAATTTAACCTACAAGTCTCAGATTTAGAAATAATTTATATGTGAAAATCTTTATATCAATCATAACCTTTACTACATGCATACCTGTGCCTACATGCCTATATCTCTACATCTATCCATGCCTACCTCCTTTTTAAAAATCACTTGAATTTAAAAGAGAAAGAAACATGTAATGTTCAAAATGTATTTAACTATCTTTTAATCTAACTTTTAACTTTTACCTATTTTATCTGTGAACTAAGACATTTGTTTGAATCTGCTCCAAATTGCTGTCTCTGTTTTTTCCAAAATACTGGTGACAATAAGTTTCCTCTTTAGCATGTGGAGAAACAGAAGGAGCCCCACACTTCAAATACAGCATGAGGTGTAATTAAAAGGCCACTGGAGCCATCTGACATGTCAACACTGTCCTTTATACTTAGAGGGGTGGAGAAGTTAGGGTGCAGCTCCTTCTGGCTCCCCGCACGCTGTCCACCTGCTCCAGCTCCCGGATAATTGTTCTAGAAGAGCAACCTTTAGCTCCTATCAAAGAGGGCAGGTTTAGAGACCAAAGTCTGGGAAGATGAATATCTGTCTTTGATAATCTATTTGATTATATCACACATCCATCATTTTGTCTTTTAGGCTGCCTTGTAATGTTTTATTGAAAGCTGGATATGCTGTCCTGGATAAAAGGAACTGCTGTAAACAGGCCTGGGCATGAGATTTTATGTTTTATGGCCAGGCATTCTGCTATGTTTATTGTTTGCTGTAGCTAAGGGTGTCAGAAGGCAAACTTACATCTGGTGCCCTTGTTTTTGTCTTCCTGTTGCCTTTGGGTTTCCCTAGAGATTTCTTAGATATTCTGTAGAGAATTATTAAATACTTCTTTTAATTGTATTCTCCTGTTATTTTCAGGAGCCCTATTAATGTGGTGGTCTGACATGGGGACAGAGGAAATATCCATGCTCCCATGAGTAGGTCCCAGCCTGTGAGTAAGCCTGCGCCCCTGGGCTGTACCTGCCCTGTATGAGAAGACTAGAACTGGCTGAAGTTGGGCATTTTCCTCCCTCCAGGTTAGTTAGGCTCTAATTTCTCTTGAGGATAGCCTTGTTAAGAAGAACAGAATGAGTCGGCTATCATCATGGATCACCTGAGGCCAGGAGTTTGAGACTAGCCCAGGCAGTATAAAAGACCCAATTTCTAAAAAAAATTAAGAATTAGTTGGGCATGGTGGTGCATGCTTGTAGTCCAGCTACTCTCAGGAAGCTGAGGTGGGAGGATTGCTTGAGCTCAGGAATTCGAGGCTGCAGTGAACGATGATTGGGCCACTGCACTCCAGACTAGGTGGCAGACCAAGATCCTATCTCTAAAGGAAAGACAGGAAGAATAACAGAATGTTCTAGGTCAAATTTTTCTTTCCTTCCTTCCTTCCTTCCTTCCTTCTTTCTTTCCTTCTTTCTTTCTTTCTTTTTTTTTTGAGATAGCATCTGACTCTGTCACCTTTGGTAAAGTTCCCTGGCATCAAAGCTCACAGCAACCTCAAACTCCAGGGTTTGAGTGATTCTCTTGCCTCAGCCTTCCAAGTAGCTGGGACTACAGACGCCTGCCACAACACCCAGCTATTTTTAGAGACAAGGTCTCCCTCTGGCTTATCCTGGTCTCAAACCTGTGAGCTCAGGCAATCTACTCGCCTCAGCCTCCCAAGTGCTGGGATTATAGGTGAGGCACCATGTCCAGCCTGTAGGTCAAATTTTTAAATGGCTATTTTCCCCCACCCCTTGGGAATCACTAGGGAATTAGTCTCTGACCTATGACCGTGAGAACCTACTAGGGCTCCTGGAGGTGAAACTGCAGAAAGTGTGAGGCTACCCCACGACTACCCCTTGTAGTCCCGAGGTTTTAACTCTCAAACTTGTTCACACTGCACCTCCAGCAATTTGTTAGTGACAGTCCAGGCTTCCCTAACCCAGCACTAGTTTCCTTGGAAGATTCTGCTCCTGCGCTGCTTCTGCTCTGCTGAGTTGTGTGGCTCCATGTCTGCCTGTCTGTCTCCTCTGCTCAGGGCCCTCCCTCTGGGGAACTCCGTCACTGATGGACATGAGAAGAGCTGTTGGTTTCCAGTTTGTTTAGCGGACAGGAGAAACTGCATGCCAGACTGGAGGCCAGGAGGTCTCCCCATCATTTAGTTTTATTTCCCCAAATTGAAGTTCAGAGATACTCAATCATGCTTACTCATTAAGCAGAAAGGCCAGGACTAGAGGATGTGAGTGATGGGACCTCCATGCTGTTGATCTTCATGTACTTGATGTTCACCAAGGTAAGTGAAACCTCAGAGGCTGGCCTGGAGCCCTTCAGGAAGCGGTTGCTGGGTTCCACATCTTTGCTTATTTCCATGGTCATCCATGGTCATAACTGGACTGGATTTCCACTCACTGGAGCTGGTATAAGACCCATCCCAAATGGAGGGGGAAGTGACTAGGAGAGGTGCTTCAGCGCTGTGTTCCTGCCCCTACCCCAATTGTTGCCCATATGGAGAAGGAGGAGGACTCAGAAAAGCAGGGGAGCTCATTGGTGGAATAATGGTGGGAAGATGAGGATGTTTTTGTTTAGAAAACATTTTCAAGTTCTTTGTGCCCACACACCAGGCTCACAGTGTGGTATAACCCAGACACTTTCATTCATCTTGTATAAAGCTGTGCCTCAGCAGATGTCACTGACATTGGACATGACAGCAGTGGAGCTCCCTGAAGCTACACAACACCCCACACCTCATGTGAAAAGAACACCAAGCATGAATGGCTTGATGCCTCAGACAGGCCCAAGAGTCTCTCCAGAACCCAGCTTCTTGGACCACAAGTTACTCTCTTGGTATAAGATGCTGTGTAAGGAACCCCTTTTCCTGGAGGCAGTCTTCATTGCAGGCTTGAACTCCGAGGACTGCACCAGAATCTCCACATTTAGGGTCCCACAATAGCAAGGAGAGTTCTAGCCTTTGAGGACTTGCATCCGAATGCCATTAGCTCTGGAAGCCCAAACCAAATGTGCTTATATTTCTTTGAGGTCACAAGAACAGAGTTGAGTTTCTTTAGGGAGGCCAAAGGGCAGTTTAAGGGCTGACAGTGTCCCCACCTCTCCTTTGAGCACCAGGCAACTTTCGAGGGGTTTGGAGTGGTACAGTTTAGGGAACATGGCCATGCTTCATTGTGGGCAGAATTTGGACTGACTATGACAGGAAGTGGAAATTTCCTTCTGTACAGATTTCTGTTCTATACATATCTACCTACATTGCCTCAGGTCATTTTCATTGGTCATAGGATAATTTACAAGCTATTTAGTGCTGTTTCCTAGTTGCTGACCAAAAAAAAAGTCTTCAAAAGGAGGAAAAGAAGCCAGGCATGGTGGGTCATGTCTGTTATTTCAGTACTCTGTAATGCCAAGGAGGTGGATTGCCTGAGCTCAGGAGTTTAAGACCAGACTGAAGAAAAAATGAGACCCTGTCTCTAAAAAATAGCCAGGCCAGCTCAGTGCCTGTGGCTCAAGTGGCTAAGGTGCCAGCCACATACACCTGAACTGGTGGATGCAAATCCAGCCCAGGCCCGCCAAACAACAATGGTGGCTGCAACCAAAAAATAGCCAGGCGTTGTGTCGGGCACCTGTTGTCCCAGCTACTTGGGAGGTGGAGGCAGGAGAATCGCTTGAACCCAGGAGTTGGAGGTTGCTGTGAGCTGTGATGCCACAGCATTCTACCCAGGGGGACAGCTTGAGGCTCTGTCTCAAAAAAAAAAAAAAAAAAAAAAAAAAAAAAAAATATATATATATATATATATATATATATATAGCCAGGCCTTGTGGCAGGCTCCTGTAATCCCAGCCACTTGGGAGGCTGAGGCAAGAGGATTGCCTGAGGGCAAGAATTTGAGGAATTTGAGGTTGCTGTGAGCTGTGACCCCACAGCACTCCACCAAGGGTGACAAAGTGAGACTTTATCTAAAAGAAAAAAAGGAGAAAAAGATATTTCTGTCTTCTTTTCCAGGAAATTCTGGGCTGCTTTCTCTTAGAGGCCATGCAGTAGTTATCTGTTGCTGTGTAACAAACTATTCCAAATCTTCGTGGCTCCAAACAAAAAATACTTAATATCTCACAGTTTCAGTGAGTCAGGTATCCACTGCTGAGTTGGCTTAGGGTCTCTCAAAAGGCTGAACTCAGGTTTGGCGAGGGTTTCTGTCACCCGGAGGCACATCTCGGGGAGGATCCATCAGCTTCCAGACTCACTTAGCTTTTGGCAAGCCTCGGTGCTCTCTGGCTGCTGATCTAGATAGCAGTTCGTACCTCCTGGGATTTTTCCTTGGGCCACTCACAGTATGGCAGCTGGTCTCCCTCAGAGCAGCGAGGGAGGAAGGGAGAGGGGGTAAACAAGTCACTGAGATTTCTAAACTGATTTTAGAAGTTACATGTTAGTACTTTTGCTGTATTCTCTGTGTGAGAGATGAGTCGCTGCGTCCAACCCACACTCAAAGGTGGGGACTATCCAAGGGCATGAATCCCAGTAGGTAGGGATTCTTGAGAGTCCTCTAGAAGGTTGCCTATCACGGGTTGTTAATGAGTTTTTATGTTTCCCAGCCCAAGGTAAAGTTGCAAGCCGTCTGTTATAAAACTCTATCTTATGTGGGAGGTGAATTTAGCCTGGTTATCCTTAGAAGAAGAAGGCAGAGTCTGGCGATGGGGCTACTGGGTTCAAAGGCAAAGAGTTATCCAAGACTAGAAGTGCTCCGAGGACTTGAGGCTATGCATGTAGAGGAATCCATGGGTATCAATTTCCCTTCTAGAAGTGTCCTAGGAGGTAGCAGGACTTCTCATGGGGCGAGCAGTTGTGTTTGCTGGAAGCACTGAATATCAAACACCGTAGGTCTCAGGAGATATGCAAAAGTTGTCAGATCCCCTCAATGCCAAAGAGGCTGAGGAGGCACCTGCCTTTGAATGGACCATATGGTCTTGGGCAATGAACATCTCGGTAGCAACCAGGATATACTGATCTTTCTTAGCCAATTTTTGACAGATTTTTACCAGAAAAGAGTAAAAGAGCCCCCCTAATAACTGATTCTGGGAGTCTTCAATCCTAGTGAATGTGTGTATTTTAGTTCATTTTTGCTGCTATAACGAAATCACCACAGTGGATAATTCATAATTTTTTTTTTTTTTTTTTTTTTTTTTTTTGAGACAGAGTCTCATTATGTTATCCTCAGTAGAGGGCTGTGGCATCATAGCTCAAACTCTTGGGCTTAAGCAATTCTTTTGCCTCAGCCCCCCAAGCAGCTGGGACTATAGGCGCTTGCCACAATACCTGGCTATTTTGTTGTGGTTGTCATCGTTGTTTAGCAGGCCCTGGCTGGGTTCGAACCCACCAGCCCCAGTGCATGGGCCTGGCACCCTAACCACTGAGCTACAGGCGCCAAGCCTGGATAATTCATAAGTAATAGGCATTTATTTCTCACAGTTCTGGAGGCTGGGAACTCTAAGATTAAGATGCTGCTCTTCATGCTGTGTCCTCACATGGCAGAAAGTAGAAGAGCAAACAGGCTCAGCTAATTCTCTCCAACCCTTTACTAGCAATCTATTCCTGTAACCTGGGTTCGTGTACCCTCAATAAACTCCAACAATTAAAAAAAAAAGAAAGGAAAAAGGAAAAAAAAATAATAGCAATTCACTCCCATCTATGACGGTGGGGTCCTCGTGACTTAATCTCCTCTTAAAGGCCTCACCTCTTAATACTCTTAACACAGGGTGGGTCAGCTCAGAAATCAGACCCTCATCTCTAGGCACAAACAGGCCCCTTTCTAGGCCACACCCTCTGAGCTGTAGCAAGGTCTTGAACAAAGCAGCCTGAAAGGTTCTGGACCATTCCTTCTTGGGTAGAGAGCACACACCCTACTTCCTTATCTGCGGCCCAAACTGTTAAGTTCAAGGTTCATATTCCTGTGCTAATTTTAGGATCATTTTCTACCCGCAGACCTCTGGCCAATTGTGGCATTCTCCCCCTGCTGCCTAGACTACAGACTCGGGGGGCTTCCCCCTTGGGTTTCCCCTTCCACAGCTGGAAGTTCTGTTTCCTCTCTTTTGCTTTCCCGTCTTTTGCTTATCATGCTTATTAATTTTCTCCCTGTCAATAAACTCTGTCCTGTCACTTACCTACATGATCTGTGGTTTTATTCTTTGAACCCCAAGACCAAGGACTCAGCATAGAAATTCCAGAAACAATACTATCATATTGGGCTAGGTGCAGTGGCTCATGACCATAATCCTGGCACTCTGGGAGGCTGCTTAAATTCAGGAGTTTGAGACCAGCCTGAACAAAGCAAGACCCAATCTCTACTAAAAAAAGAAGAAATTAGTGGGGTGAGCTGGCAGGCACATGTGGTCTTAGTTACTCAGAAGGCTGAAACAGGAAGATCCGTTGAGCTGGGGAGTTTGAGGTTGCTGTGAGCTAATGCCATTGCACTCTAACTGGGTGACAGAGTGAGACTCTATCTCAAAAAAAACCCTTTTTTTAAATCTTATATCACACTGAGTCTTAGTTCCCAATATTTGAATTTAGCAGGCATATCAGCATTCAGGCCACAGCAGCAGAATAAAATCAGATATATTTAATTGAAAAAAAATTAAGCTATGTGATTGTCTTTTACCTTGGTAGTAAAATAATGGTAGTAATGTAAAGGTATTATTTAATCTTTACAACTCATTGTAGTATGTATTATTTATTCCTTTTACAGTATAGACTGAAGCCTAGAGGAGTGAATACATGTTGAATGGGCTATCATAAAAGAAGAAAGCAGGAGTCATTTGGAATCAATTCACTGGGTTTAAAGAAGCAAACAAAAATAAAGGAAGTATACTTACTAACATAACAAAAAAGTCTGGGAGTAAGGTTGCAATCAGGCAGCACAGTTGATTCAGGGGCTCAATGAAAGCCATCAGGACGCTGTTTCCCTGTCGTCTGTCTCTTTTATTCTCTGCTGCTTTTTCAGGCTTCTCATGGTGGCTGGATGCCTGTCAGCAACTTCCCACCTAAAAGCTTCCAGATACAGGTGCCCCTGAAAATGGGGTGGCCCTTCCAAAAGTTCCTGCCAAATCTTATTGTGTCTTTGGGTTCCAGTTGGGTCACACATCCATGAGTCTGTCACTGGGGGAATGGGATGCTCCTCTTGGGAAGGCCTGGGTCACATCTTGGACAACAGGGATTTCTGTAGGGACAACTCCACCTGTTCACAGGATGAGGTTGAAGAATGGAGGTGATTCCCCAGAAATGGATATTGTTCAGTAGACATACAATTGATTTGCACCGGTAGGAATAACTCCAAACATGACACCATATTGCTGTAGTGGATAGTACCTGATTTTGCATCTATCAGCAAATAACTAACGCATTTGAACCTTCCTGATGTTATTACTGTTCCTTGTCCTTTTAACCAGTTCAAACATCTTACTTAACATAACTAATGAGTTGAATAAATTTTTGACATATGTTTACTTTGCACAAAAGTCATGTTTTTAAACTTTTTTGAGAGTTGTATTTTAGCAAGTGAAAATAGACTTTTTAAAAATTTATTTATTTTTATTGCTAAATCATAGCTGTGTATATTAGTGCAATCAAGGGGCACAATGTGCGGGATTCATATACAATCTGAAATATTCTCATCAAACTGTTGAACGTAGCCTTCATGGCATTTTCTGAGTTACTCTATGTAGGCATTTGTATTCTGCATTTAGTAAGTTTCGCCTGTACCCATTCTAAAATGCACCATACATGTGGCCCTACCCGTTACCCTCCCTCCACCAAAACCTTCCCTCTTCCCTTCCCCTTCCTTGGCCCTTTCCCCATAGTCTTGTGCTATAGTTCGGTTATAGCCTTCATGTGAAAGCTATAATTTAGCTTCATAGTAGAGCTGAGTACATTGGATACTTTTTCTTCTATTCCTGAGATACTTTGCTAAGAAGAATATGTTCCAACTCCATCCTTGTAAACATGAAAGAGGTAAAGTCCCCATCTTTCTTTAAGGTGGCATAATATTCAATGATATACATGTACCACAATTTGCTAGTCCATTCGTGGGTCGATGGGCACTTGGGCTTCTTCCATGACTTAGCAATGATGAATTGGGCTGCAGTAAACATTCTGGTACAGATATCTTTGTTATATTGTGATTTTTGGTCTTCTGGGTAT
>CAUYPK010137426.1:0-49186 GCA_963574355.1 Loris lydekkerianus
GAACAGCATCAATGTATAGAGTACAAAATTCTCCATCGATCAGTATATACCATGACACAGTAGAATAAATATTTATTGAGATATGGAGCTACAAAAACACATGACATTAAAACGGACAAAACGTTTGAAACAACCTAATAAAATCTTCAGGTAAAAATACATGACAGCAAACAAAAACTTAGATCTGCATAAAGAAGTAACTCGGAAAATAGTTGAAATTAAATATTAAAAACTAGATCTAACAAATACTAGATCTAGTGAGTTTAATAAAGTTGCAGGCTAAAAGGCTACTATAAAAAAATCAATTGTGTTCTATACACTAGCACTTAATTTCAAAAATCAAAATTTCAGGTGGTGCCTGTAGGTCAGTGGGTGGGACGCCGGCCATATACACCCAGGCTGGCTGGGTTCAAACCCAGCTCTGGCCAGCTAAATAACAATAACAACTGCATCAACAAAAAAAATAGCCAGGTACTGTGGCAGGTGCCTGTAGTCCCAGCTACTTGGGAGGCTGAGGCAAGAGAATCGCTTAAGCCCAAGAGTTGAAGGTTGCTGTGAGCTGTGACACTATGGCACTCTACCTAGGGCGACATATTAACACTCTGTATCAAAAAAAAAAAAAAAAAAAAAAAAAAAATCAAAATTTCAAATTTAAAAAAACAGCATCATTTATAAAACTAACAAAACCACAAAATACTCAGACCAATTAAGTATAGGATCTATATGCTGATAAAAGTAATCAAAAAGAACTAAATTAATGGATAGATATGTGTACTCCAAATTCATGAATTGGAGAACTCAGTATTATTAGGTTTTCAACCCTCACAAAGTATTCTAGAGTGAATACAATCTCAATAAAAATCCAAGCAGGATTTGTCAAAGAAATTGACAAGTGACACATTGATCCTGAAATATGTATAGAAAGGTAAATGGGCCTGGTGACTCCTT
The DNA here is from genome assembly GCA_963574355.1 of Loris lydekkerianus. NCBI lineage: Eukaryota > Metazoa > Chordata > Mammalia > Primates > Lorisidae > Loris > Loris lydekkerianus. Next base: position 949 of record CAUYPK010137426.1, read on the forward strand.
CTTGTAATCCTAACACTTTGGGAGATCGAGATGGAAGGATTGCTTGAGAATAGGAGTTCCAGAACAGCATGAACAAGAGCAAGACCCTGTTTCTACAAAAAAAAAAAAAAAAAATAGAAAAATTAGCTAGGTGTGGTGGCACACGCCTGCCTGTAGTCCCACCTATTTGTGAGACTGAGGAAGGAAGATTCTTTGAGCCGAGGAGTCTGGGGTCACAGTGAGCTATGTTGACACCATTGCACTCTAGCCCAGACAACAGAGCAATACACTGTCTCAGAAAATAAAATGAAAAAAAAAGGAAAAAAGAGAAGTAAATGAATTAAAATATCTATACCATATTGAATAAGGAAATTAAAATGAAATTACCTGATTTCAAGACTTAATATAGGCACCGCCTATAGCTTAGTGGGTAGGGCGCTAGCCACATACACTGAGGCTGGAGGGTTCAAACCCAGCCCGGGCCAGCTAAAACAACAATGATAACTGCAACAACAACAAAAAACATAGCCGGGCACTGTGGTGGGTGCCTGTAGTCCCAGCTACTTAGGAGGCTGAAGCAAGAGAATCACTTAAGTCCAAGAGTTTAAGGTTGCTGTGAACTTGTGACGACACAGCACTCTACCCAGGGTGACAGCTTGAGACTCTGTCTCAAACAAAAAAAAAAAAAAGAAGAAGAAGAAGAAGAAGAAAAGAAAGACTGAATATAAAGCTAGAATAATCAAGATAGTGTGGTATTTATAAAAGGACAGACATATAAATCAATGAAACAGAAAACAGAGCTCAAAAATAGACCCACACAGTCAATTGATATCCCACTGTGCAAAATCAATTCAATGAAGGAAATAGTCTTGGAACAAATGGTGATGCTTCAAAATTGAACATCTACATGCAAAAAAATTCAGCCTATACATTTCATAATTTACAAAAATTAACTCAAAAAATGGATCAGACACATAAACATAAAACCTAAAATTATAAAACTACTAGAATAAAGCACAGGAGAAAATCTTTCTGACTGAGGAATTGATAAGCTATACTTCACTAAACTAAAAACTTTTGCTTTTTTAAAATGCATGATTAAGAAAATGAAAAGATAAGCCACAGACTAGGAGAAACTATTTGCAAAACATGTATCTGACAGCCAACTAGTTTCTTGGCAGAAGGTAGTAAGTTCAAGCTAAAATTCATCTGGAAATTCAAGAGACCCAGAATAGTCAAAACAATCTTGAAAAATTTTAAAAAGTGACTAATTCTTATATAAATTGAATTTAATTTTGATCAAAGTACATTACTTAAACATTAACTTTTAATTCAACTTTTTTTTTTTTAATTCAACTTCTTAATATGTTGTTTAGGATATTGCATCCTCATTTATAAGTGAAGTATGTTTGCAATTTCCCCTTTATAATAATATATTTTCTCCAATTTGAATATCAGGTATATCCAGATTAAGTAGAATGATTTTGAAGTATTTCTTCTTTTTCTATTGTCTATAAGATTTGTCATTATCTGTTTTTTGAAATTATTTTTTACTTTTATTTATAAATATAAGTTGTCTAGTTTTTGAGACTTTGGGGGAAAAAAATAAGACGTTAACTGATGACTCCATATTGAACCTCAGAGTCAAAGCATTCTATAATAGACATACTCTTATCTGACATTGTGAATGTTACTTTCTTTGCATTATTATTATTGTTGTTGCTTAATATTTCAATGCAGTAATCGTCTGATTTCTTTTCTGAATGTATTTATTGTCATTCATTCTTTATGAGGTTTTTGTTTCTAGTTCTTATCTTAAACATTGTTATTGTTATTAAATTTTAAGTCTTTTTAATTCTGTGAAGGCAAAAGTGGAAACCTAATAAATACATGTATATGTTAAAAAAAAAAAATTTTAAGTTGGAGGACTCAAACTTCCCAATTTTAAAACTTCTACAAAGTTATAGTAATTCAGATAGTGTGACAATGGCATAAGAGAACCCAGTAATAAACCCATACTTTTATGGGCAACTGATTTTCAACAGGGTGCCAAGACCATTCAACATATGGTACTGAGACAATGACAATCAGATAAAGTCAAATTGTTGCCTCACATCATACATAAAAATAATTCAAAATAGATCATAAACCTAAATGAAAGAACAAAAACTATATAACTATTAGAAGAAAGCATGGGATAAATCATTGTGACCTTGGTCAGGTTTCTTAAGTAAGATACAAAGAACAAACCAAAACAAACAAAAAAAAGAATTAGACTTATCAAAATTAAAAATACCTAGTAAAAAAAAAAACATGAAGGAAATGAAAAGACAACCAACAGAATGAGAGAAAATATTTATAAATCATATATCTATTATGGGACTTGCTTCCAGAATATCTAAAGAACTCTTACAACTGAATAGTCAAAGACAACCCAATATTTTAAAATGAGCAAACAGAAAATAGAGCCTAGAAATAGGCTCAAATGAATACAGTCAAATGACCTCTGACAAAAGAGGAAAGGGAATACAATTAAGAAAAGACACTCTTTCCAACAAACGATGCTGGAACATCATCGTTCCACCGTAAGGTTAAACCTTACGCCCTTCTCAAAAAAATTAACTCAAATGGATTATAAAACTAAAGGCAAAACAATAAAACTTCTGGAAGATAAAATGGGAAAAAATCTAATTGATCTTGGGTGCAATGATAATTTTTAGATATGATACCAAAGGCATAATCCACAAAAGAAAAAATAAGGTAGACTTCATTAAGATTAAAAACTTGTGCTCCATGAAAGACAATGTCTGGTGGAAGATGTTGACAGTAGGGGAGGCCATGTGTCATGTGGAGGCAGGGGAGTATTTGAGAAATATACCAGGGCCAAAAATGTATACACATTTTAAAAGATCTTGTTGGAAGTAAAATCAATGATTCCCAAGAAGTGTAAAAATTGCAGATAAAATGGATGTGCATAACATGTCTAGGTACACTTGACCAGTAATAGTACCTTCTACAATTTAACTTTGAAAAGTAATACACAGATAATGCCTCTTAAAATGTGTATACATTTTTTGGCACCCTTTGTATGTCTTTTCTATTCAATTTTGCTGTGAATCTGAAATTGCACTAAAAAATAAAATCTATTAAAAAAACAAAAATGGGGCCAGGCATGGTGGCTCACACCTGTAATCCTGGCACTCTGGGAAAATGAGGTGGGAGGCCTTCTTGAGCTCAGGAGTCCAAGACCAGCTTGAATGACAGTGAGACCCTGTCTCTACTAAAAATAGAAAATTAGCTGGGCATGGTGGTGCATGCCTATAGTCACAGCTATTTGGGAGACGGAGGCAGGAGGATCACTTGAGCTCAGGGATTTGAGGTTGCTGTGAGCTAGGCTGTGGCCCTGACACTCTAGCCACGGAGACAGAGTAAGACAATGTCTCAAAAACAAACAAACAAAAAAAAAGAGCAAAGGACTTGAGTAGGTATTTCTCCAAAAAAGATACATACCGTAAATGAATATAAATACATAAAAAGATGCTCCACATCTTTATTATAAGGGAAATGCAAATCAATAAGACACCACTTCACATCTACTAGGAAAAAAACAAGCCTTGGTAAACATTTGAAGAGATCGGAACCTTTCAATATTGCTGGTAAGAATATATAATAGTATAGTCACTGTAGAAAAGAGTTTGGCAGTTCTTCCAAAACTTAGAATTACCACATGACCCAACAACTCTACTCCTAGGTATATACCCAAAGGAACTGAACTCAGACAGATACAGTCATGCATTGAATGGGTCTCAGATACCTTATCACACATCAATGTTCATTGCAGCCTTATTCACAATAGCCAAAAGATGGGAAGCAGACTGCATGTCCATCAAACATGTGTTGCAAAATGTGGTATATGCGTACAACAGAACTTTATTTGGCCACAAATAGGCATGATTGACCTGTGCTACAACATGGATGAACCCTGAAAATTTAAAGTGAAAAACACCAGTCATAGAAGGACAAATGTTGTATGGTTCAATTTGCAAGAAATGTCTAAAACACTCAAATGTATAATGAGAGAGAGAGACTACCAAAAGTAGAATAGTGGTTGCTTAGAACTGGGTGGGGTGGGTGTGGAGCATGAGGTAATAGCTAAAAGTATTGACCTTTTGGAGGTGAAGAAAATGTTCTAAAATTGTGATGGCTGCACAAACCTGTGGATATATAAAAATCAATAAATGACATGCTTCAAATAAGTGAGCTATATAGAATGTGAATTATAACAGTAAGGCTGCTAAAAATATAATTGAAAATCCAAAAACATTTCAATTACATGTAAAGTTTAATAATCAATGCTATATCTCAAATAAGCAGGAAAACCATATACTCTTAAAAAGAACATAGACGTCTATACCCAAGATTTACTAGCAAGATTATGAAAAGATATATGCAAAGAAGATTTACTCCAGGAGACTAGAAACCATGTAAATATTCATCAGTATAGGACAGATTCAATAAAATATGGTACACTATAGGGTACTATCACACTTGAAAATAAAAATAAAGATGATCCTAATTCTGCTATGCAATGATCTCTAAGATATCTTGTTAAGTGAAAAAAAGCAAGTTGGGAAAAAGTATATATATATCAAAAAAGGAGAATAAAATAGATATAAACGTTTATTAAAAACAATGATAGTAAGATAAACAGAAAAAAATTAATGGTTGTGAATAGAATATAAACAATGAAAAAACTAGATTTCTTCAAACAGTATCTTCTTTTAGCAAGAACTACTTTTATTGAAAATGAAATAAAATAAATGAATCTAAATTTATATCCAGTTAGTAACATAACTATACCAAACACTATTTCAAATTACTTCAAAACACAGTAATTTGGCTACACTTCTTCAATGGGCTATACCTCACAAGTAGGTAGAAAGGGGTAAAGGGAAAAAGGGTAAATTCACTCCTAACTGGTGCTATGGTATATTCTGGGTGAAGGCCACACTTATAACCTTGACTTAAAATGTACAAAAGCAAATTATGGAGCCAAAATGTATGTAGCCATGCAATTTTCTGAAATTAAAAAAAAAAAAAAAAAAAAAAAAGAATGCAGTAGAGTAATTGGCTAAGAAAGTACACATGTATGCACAGATTAAATCAGTAAAACTTAATGGCTTATAAACTTTGAAAACCTGAAAAGAAGTAGGTTATTTATTTATTTACCAATTTTATTTATTTATTTATTTATTTATTTAGTGGTTTTTCGCTAGGGCTGGGTTTGAACCCACCACCTCTGGCATATGGGACTGGCGCCCTATCCCTTTGAGCCACAGGTGCCACCCATAAGTAGGTTATTTTTAAATAAATTTTTTAATATATATTATTTTTTTTCTTTTTTTGAGACAATCTCACTCTGTCACCCAGCCTAGAGTGCCATGGCATCAGCCTAGTTCACAGCATCTTCAAACTCCTGGGTTCAAGTGATTTTCCTGCCTCAGCCTCCCAAGTAGCTTGGATGATAGGCACCTACCATGATAACAGCTATTTTTTCTACTTTTTAGTAGAGACAGGGTCTTGCTCTGCTTGGGCTGGCCTCAAACTCTTGAGTTCAAGAGATCCTCCCATCTCAGCCTCCCAGAGTGCTAGGATTACAGATGACTCACTGTGCCTGGCCATAACCTTTTAAAACCAGGCTATTTTTATGTAAAGAAACAAATAACAAAATTATTTCCCTCAAAACCAAAGGGAAACAAATAGCAAAATTAAAGATAGCGATTAAATCTAGGTAGAATGAGGGGAACAAGGGAAGTAAAACCCAATATTTCTACCTCTAGACATACACTTAAGAACAATAGTTCTCAAAAGGGATGGAAGATGGGATACACACAATATTACTATATGGGAGGTGAATAGCCCAAAATAGTCAAAGGCCACACTTGGCAGCCCTGGGCGCAAACATTCAAGTAGGTAAAAATCCTGTGGGCCTACAACTAACTGATTTTTTTTTAGAGAAGGAGATGGTTTTAGTATACAAGTTTTCAAGGAATCCAACTAATAGATAAATGAAGGGGTAAGTGTGCAAGTGTGCTTTCAATTACCAATCCAATAAATATTGAGAGCCTGCTATGGGTATAAAGGCTAGAGGTAGGTAAATACAGTACACGGAGTCTTAAGAAATTCTAATTCCTTCAATTTTCTCAGTAAAGTAGGAAGCAAGGCCTCAGCTGACAATGACGACAGAAGAAATATTGATAGGTCCAACCAATGGGAGAGGAAAAGATGTAGAAAAGTTGTCTAAACAAAAGAGTGAATAAACTAACATAATATGACTGCCAGGCAGCATTAAGGGCCCACTTGAAGGTCAGGAATTTAAAATCAAACCAGTTGAAGAGGTTTTCTGTTGTTTTCTATTCACCTTCAGCTGTATCAGTACAGGTTTGAGACAGGCAGAGTGAGATTAACCATCATTGCACTTTCATTATTTTTTCTTTTTTTTACTCACCACTATACTACTGAAGACATTCTTACATTTTTACCCAAGAAGACCATAAAGCAAGATTGAGGAAGGAGAAGTGAACTAAGAATGAATGTAAGAGCTGGGCACGGTGGCTCACACTTGTAATCCTAGCACTTTGGGAGGCTCAGGCGGGATGATGGCCTCCATCTCTCCAAAAATTTAAAAATCAGCCAAGCACTGTAGCATGAGCCTGTAGTCCTAGCTACTCAGGAGGCTCAGGCAATAGGATCATTTGAATGCAGAAGTTGGAGGCTGGATGGAGGCTGTAGTGAATGACAATCACACTGCTCTGCTCCAACGTTTACTCCCCCATCTTCCATCCCTTTTGTAGAGACAAGGCTTCACTATGTTGCCCTGTCTGTTCTTGGTCATTTCAGGTAACATGAACTCCAGACTGGGCAACAGAAATCCCAATTCTTTTTAAAAAAGAAAAAAAATTCCAACATCTGCATCCTGCCCAATGTTCCCTATACCCTTCATTGCTTTTTTTCCAAACCACTTATCACCATCTATCATCTATATACTTTATTTATATTTCCTGCTTATTTATGTCCCCCCTACTAGAATCTAAGTCCCCAAAGGCAAAGATTTCTCTCTTTTTCCTCCAATGTATCTGCAGGGCCTAAAAGAGCAAGTGTCTGCAAATGGTAAGTCATCAATAAACACGAATGAAGTGGAATGAAGGAGCCTTGTCTTATTCACAGAGGGATCCTTACCATATCAAATTCCCAGCATATAGAAGGCACTCAAATTAACTCAAAGCAATGACAGTTATTAAGACACTCAATGGGGCCTAGGCCAGTGGCTCAAACCCGTAATCCTAGCACTCTGGGAGGCTGAGGCAGGTGGACTGCTGGAGCTCAGAAGTTCAAGACCAGCCTGAGCAATAGTGAGACGCTGACTCTACTAAAAAAAAAAAAAAAAAAAAACAAAGTAACTGGGCAGCTTGTAGTCCCACGGACTTGGGAGGATGAGGCAAGAGGATCATTTGAGCCCAGTAGTTTAAAGTTGCTATGAGCTATGATGCCATAGCATTCTACTCAGGCCAAAAGGAAAAAAAAAAAAAAAAAAAAGACACTAGAACTCTGAAGTACTAACAAATCCAAAGGAAAAAAAATTATATTTTGTTCTGTATAATTTAAAATTTAAGTACAATTACATTTCCATGTTCAAAAATTCCTATGGTACACTTTAAGAGTTAAATGTTTTATCCTCAGTGAAAAAAAAAAAAAAAAAAATGATTACCTAGTTTGGTACCTCAGTTTAAAAAATCCATACAACTGATTAATTAGAATGCCATCTCCCAAACAATGTCAGAAAAGTTTTTAAGCTACAGAATTCAGTAAAAAGGAGTGAACTCAGAGGAAGGAGGAAGAACTGATATCAATGTCTTTGAATAGGCAAGAGGACAAAGGATCTAATACTTATGTGGAGGGATTGCACAAACGAGGAAGATGGGCATCCACTGTACCAGAAAAGAAGGTAGACTATACAACTACAGGGAAGCATGTAGATACGGTGGTAGGAGCCTGTAGTAGTTCTCTTCTGGTTGCTGAAATTGTCTCAGGCTATGTTATCCAGTGAGGAGCATAGAGAGAGTGAGAAATAAAAACAAATAAGAACCTGATTGAGACCCCATAGATTCTAACTCTTCAAGACCAGGTAAAAGAAAAACACATCCCTGCTTTTCCTGTAATGTAAAAAGTAGGATACTGCAGAATCACAGAAACCCAGTGTGACTGCTCAACTGTCATTAACTGACCATACATCTCAGGAGTTAAATAGCCTAAAGCTATTTCACTACAACCCAATCTAAAAGAAGGTTGACACATCAACCTTCACTTAGTAAAGAGAGCAAACATTACCAAAGGGCTATCTTTCTACAACAGCCTAAGCTGTAGCATAAAATTGACTATCTTGAGTGTCTATGCCTTTCTTATAAAGTAAATTTAGCTTATTTCTTCCAAAGTAACAATAATCCTCCAAATGGTAACAGTACATTACTAACACCAACTTTCCCCAAACTTCTAAAAATAATAATAATAAAGAGATGGTATGTAAAGGAGCACTGAAGTGGTTAATTATCAAACTGTTTATTATCCTTGTAAAAGTCTAATCTTTCCAAAACTCAAATAGGTTTTACTTATTAAATCTGGATCATTTCTAGAGTTTGCCTTTCTTCTCTATGTGGATAAAAGCTTTCAAAGTACAGCCTATTCCCTGGATTGTAAGAATATAAGGCTAAGAAGAATCACTTCATCCACAGAAGTTCAGGCCAGCTTTTTAAAGCAACACTGCCACCAGAAGACAAGAAAGAAAAATAACTGCTATCAACTACAGAACAGGCTAATTATAAAACATTTGCCGGGCCTCCTAACGTGGATATGTTACAACCTGCCTACTACTGACTCCTCAGGAACACTTATCCTTTCTTGTGCTTCATCTTTTTAATTCTCCCCCCCCCCCCATCAGCCTAACTGCTAAGACCCGTTTTCAAATACGTGTCACCTCAAATGCAGCAAAAGAAAGTGACGGACTCTGTTTCAATTGTTTTCTGTCGTCAATAAACGAAAAGCAAATAAATGATGCCTTGGGATCAGCATCTTTTCATTAGATTTAAAAGTAAACGCAATCGGGCGCCTGATTAAGCCGTTAAGATGCTTAGAGACAAAGATCATAACCTCTCCGACACGAAAATTATAAAAAAGAAACAGAAGATTAAATAGGACAAAAACCATTGATTAAGAGGGAATTAACTTAAAATCTCTCTTCAAGTTAAAATCGTATCCTAATGTGCCCCTTTTCTGGCTCTTGGTAGTGTTATGACAGGTGAATAGAAGTGTTAAAAAGTCCTCGAGCCCTTTACCGTACGTGAGTTAACATGGATTTTTTCTTTTCACGCCTTGAAAAACTCAAGCGTATATCACTGATTTTTTAAGTGATCAACATTGTGTCCTACTCCGCACACACTTCATGGAATCGCTGAATTTGTTGTCATTGTTCACAAGGGTGGAAACTGTCATTGTTCTGAAATGTGGAAAAACTTGGTCGTTGTGGTAGGTCGGTCCTGAGATCGCTTAAAGAGAGACAGTGTCACCAGCAGGGGCACGCCACCGGACCCTAGCGCTTTTTACTTGTGCCTGGGATAGGAGTTTTCTCCGCCCGACACTCACGTCCGGGATTAAAGAGCCGGCAGGGGAGGGCGTGACCAGCCGGGCCGCGCCACCATCGCTTACCCGGTAGTTGCTCGAGCCCACCCAGCCGGTGAGCGCGTCCACTGTCTTGCCCAGGCGGCCCATGTCCTCCTCCAGGTCTGGGATGGCGCCAGGAGCGCCAAGGTAGAGCAGGAGCTCCTGGCCAACCTGCAGCCGGCCTCCGACGTCCTTCTGCCGCACCTGGGCGCTGAAGTACTCCATGCTTCGGGGCTCCATGGCTGCGAGCGGCCGACCGGCCGCCCGCCCGCCGCCGGCCAGTCCGTGAGGGGCCAACTTTAGCCGAGCGCTTCGTAGCCGCTAGTGCGGATCCCCGAGGAAGCCCGCAGGAGGCACTTGGCTCGCTGGAGCCGCGATTCGCGAGGCGCGCGGAGAGCAGCGCCAAGCGCCGAGCGGCCCCCAAACTAGTCAAACTCGGCGCCCCCCGCGCCCCAGCCCGCTTCAGAGGCCGCGGCTACGGGCGACGTCAGCACGCGCGTGACGTCAGCAAGACGCCGGCGAACGCCCGCCCGTCCGGCTCGAGCTGCTCGCTTGTGGTGGTGGTGGCGACTGCGGAAACCGCTGGCGGCGGCGAGACTTCTCGGCGGAATTGAGGTCCGACTTGGGTCGTCACTCCTAAGACTTGGACCGCTCTTCAGCAGCCTCTCTATCGCAGCACCCTGCCCTCGTCCTGTAATGTATAGAACCCTTCCAGGTTCTCCTCCACTCGAATTCATTCTTGAAGAAAGTTTCTCGTATTTGAGATTTCTCGTCCACATTGCCATTTTTTTTAAACCCAGAACACACGTTAGTGTTCTTCCTCGTTAAAAACATCGTGACTCCTGCTTCCAACCACCATTGCAATCATTGTGTAATACTTTATTAAAAAAAAAAAAAAAAAAAAAGCCTTGGGTTTATATAGAGTAAAACCCATAGATTTTAAGTGTACACTTAATGAGATTGGCAAATGGATTCTTTTCTCCACCCCAAAGAAAGTATCCGCACCTTTCCGTTGCCCCCAGGAGGTTCCCAGACATTTCCCAGTCAACTACCTACTCCCTAGGCAGGTTCTTCGTGTATCAGATGAGATAGATATTAAACAAATAATTATATATATTTTTAGCACGGTAGCATAGTTTTCTCTGTTCCCGAACTTCACAAAACATGGTCTCTCCTCTTTGAATCTGACTTTCTTAGCCTCCTGCTTGAGGTTCTTCTCATGCTGCTGATTTCTCAGAAGTGCATTCCTTTTTATTGTTTTCCATTGTGTGGAAACACTACAATTTGTTAATACATTCATTTGTCGGCAGACATTGGGGTTGTTTTCAGTTTGGGGTAATTATTAATAAAGCCATTATAGCAGTTAATGTACAAGTCTTTGTGTGGACCATATGTCTTCATTCCTCTTGGATAAATACCAATGACTGGAATTACTAAGTCTTATGATAAGTGTATGATTAACTTTAGAAGACCCTGCCAAACTGTTTACGGAAGTGACTGAACCAAATCAAATTCCCACCAGCAATGCTTAAGAATTCCAGTTGCTCCACATCTGTCACGGTATTTGGTAGGGTCAGGCTTATTGGTGGGTATAAAGTTGTCTGTAATGTACTCCAAATGTACACTGTATTTATCTTCCTGCCAATTATTCCCAAACACAATTAAATGATTATTTAGTATCTGTCTCCTCTGACACACAGAAAGCTCCAGGAAGGTTTGTGTTTTTCCTAGGTTGGTGCCTGTCAAATAATGGGCATTTAATTTAAATTGAATGAGTGAATGAATTAAATGGAAAATGGCATTTGAAATATTTACAATAAATAATAATAAAATTCAAAGAAATCTACTGTTGTCTGTGTTTGTTCTGAAAGTTTCTGAAAATATTTTTTGTGTTTTGTATTATGTTGTAAAGTTTCTTCTTTTGTTGGTTGTAATTTCTCTGAGAATGTGCCTCAATCAGGTTATGAATGATGTTTAATTTTATATATTAACTTGATTGGACCAAGAAATGTTGATTTTCTTGGTGTGTGTTCAGATAGCTGCTAAAACATTTCTGGGTGTATCTGTGAGGGTGTTTCTGAAAGAGATTAGCATTTGAATTCATAAGCTGAATAAAGCAGATGTGTCTCCCGTGTGTATGGGCATTATCCAATCCATTGAGGCTTGAATAGAACAAGAAGGTAGAAAAAGGGTAGATTCACCCTCTCTGAGCTGAGACATCCATCTTCTCCTGCCCTTGGAGAAAAGGGCTCTTACATCTGGAACCTCTGAACTCAAATCAGGACTTATATCATCAATCTCCCAATTCTTAGGCCTCCAGAGTGGGACTGAATTACACCATTAGTTTTCTGGGTTTACCAGCTTTCCCAGTTCTCCAGCTTACAAACAGCAGACTGTGGGCCTTCTTGGCTTCTTAACCATTGAGCCAATTCCTACAATTATTCTCACATCTATCTATCTACTCACATCTATCTATCTTCTGTTTCTCTGGTGAACACTGACCAGTTACACTATGATAACTATTCCTTGGGTGTTCTGTTCTATAAGGGTTGCAGAAGGATATAAAAAGAAGATAACTGTCAAAAGAAGTTTATACTCTCATTACTGGTGATGGGTTGCAATATATGATGTAGAAAAAAATAAAATGCAGGAGCTCTGGATTCCAGGTTCAGCTCTATCTGTCCCTACAACCAAAAGTGACTATGGATCTTCACCCTTAGTTGTCTCCGTTCACCTTTCTGAAATTACATAATTTAAGGATCACACTACACGGTCTTCTTATAAGTTATCTGAATCATCTTTTGGTTATAAGATAACACAATTGCATTTGAGTAACCTTAAAATCACCTATAAATTTATTAGTAAACACTGGTTACTATTACCTATATATACTCTCCTTTGTTTCATTAATTCATTAATAAATATCTTCTGAGCACTTATATTGTGCTAGATACTCTGTCAAATTCCATAGGCACAAAATTCATTTAGACCTGATCTCTTCCCACAAATGCAAATACAGACAAGAAAATCAACATTTCTGGGATGTTATCGTGAAGTAGGAAGAGGGTTTTTGAGGACCTAGATGAGAGATTTCCTTATCTTGATGACACTGAGTATGTGGATAGCAGAGTTGTAAATTAGAGAAGGCTACCTGGAAGAGGTTATATTTACCTAAATTGAATTTTCAGGATAAGTAGGAATTAACTAATTAAAGAAATGGTTTCCATAGAACAACATGTTTATCTACAAGATAGAGTCTTGATGATTTTGATTTAACATTTGTCATTATCATTATAAACCTACTACAGAATCTACATCTTTATATCATTGTTGTCTGTTCTAGGTTAAATATTGTTAGAACAGAAAGTTCCCAAACTTTCTAGTGTCTCATTTTTTTCAAAGCACCTCTGGTCCAAAAGAAATGCCTAAGACAGGCCGGGCACCATGGTTCACACCAATAATCCTATCACTCTGGGAGGCTGAGACCAGTAGATTGCCTGAGCTCAGGAGTTTGAGATCAGCCTGAGCAAAAGCAAGACCCCATCTCTAAAAAATACTCAGGAGTTGTGGCAGACGCCAGTGGTCCCAGCTACTTGGGAGGCGGAGGCAAGAGAATCTTTTGAACCCAAGAGTTTGAGGTTGCTGTGAGCTATGATGCCACAGCACTGTACTGCAGGAGACAAAACTGTCTCAAAATAAATAAATAAATATCCCAGTAAAGATAAACTACAGTCTATCTAGCTAGAACTACAGTTAAAAACAAAAAGAAATACTTAAGACATACCACTTAATGAGTATTCATGTGCTACCAACTTAGTAGGCATATGAAAACTATAACTCACATAAACTGAAAAAAAAGTATTTCATTCTTTAACAACCACACTTATGAATGAGATGTCTGTGCCTATAGGTTACCCGGAAGGTTCTCAAACCTTGCAATGAGACTGGATACTGTCATTCTCATCCTATTGCACATGGATTCTCAGGCAGTGCTTTTTATTTTTTTATTTATTTTTTATTTTTTTATTTTTTTGCAAGTTTTTGGCCAGGGCTGGGTTTGAACCCACCACCTCCGGCATATGGGGCCGGCGCCCTACTCCTTTGAGCCAAAGGCGCCTCCCCTTTTTATATTTTTAATCACAGCAACCACAGGGAACCCAGCCTTGAAAGGATATGACATCAATGAAAGAAATATACCACAATCTAACGTTAAAACCATGCTCTCCTTGGAGCTGCTCCATGTCTGACAAATGCCAGATATCACTGTTTCCCTTCGAAATTTAAAATATCCTACAGTGATCTTGGTAAGGTTGCTACAGCATCCTGGGGTGCTTGGCCACATAGTTTAGGGACTTTGACTGATAGATACCTTTTGATACCCTAGTTTTCAGAGAGACAAAGAGAACATAAAACACAAATAGTCATCATGCATAAAGAAGGTATGGATTTAATGAAAACTGGGCTTCACAAAACCTCTTACCCTTTCACAGGTTCCCTCTTTCTAATCCTCTAAGCAACCCTATATGGAAGATCTTATAACCCCAAAAGCTGAGACTCAAAGAGTAAGACCCCAGCCTCATTCATGATTTCAGATCCATAATTCAAACCCAGGATGTCTGGCTTCTGTGATCTTCCAAATAAATATCTTAAAGGAATGAAAACTAGAAAAAAGAAAATTTTAAATTAACTACCACATAGTAATGTTCCTCGTAGAACACTCTGTGGTGTTTTTGAACATTTATATTTCCTCTTAAAACCTTCTTTTCTCTAAATTGCTGCTTAAAAAAAAAAAAAAAAAAAAAAAAAGAGTAAGAGATGGAGAAAATAGGTATGAATTTTAGTAAAGAAAATGATGTAGGAAACATCTACATTCTTTCAAAATTAGTCATAAATTATTTGGGAGCACTAGTCTATTTTTAAATGGCAACATTTAAAAATATATCATTTAAATACAAGAGGCTGACTTCTTGACCTATTTGTTCATTATTTGCGATAATAGTGGCAACTTTGAGTAGACTTTGTTCTGATACTGGACATTATTTTCCATATGAAGGCTAGGAAACAAATCAACACACTGCTGGTTTGAAACCATTCTTCAACAGATACTCTTGAAGTAGGGCACTGTGTTAGGTACTGAGATTGGGAGTGTGGGTAAAGATATATCACAGTCTTCAAAAGTTAAGAAAGATATGTACATAAATGTTCATAGCAGCCTTATTCATAAAGCTCAAACTGGAAACAGCCTAAATAGCCACAAACTGGAAAATAGACAACTGCAGTATAGTAATACAATGGAACTCTACAAAGCAATAAAAACCAAAGTACCAATACATTCAACTATGAGGACAAATCTTAAAAACATCATTTTGAGCACAGATGCCAGATGTAAAAGAGCATATACTGTATGCTTTCATTTACAAGAAGTTCTAGTACAGGAAAAACATAATGATGGTGATGGAAGTTAGAATATAGTGGTTACCATAAAAGAAGGGAGTCAGTGAGCATTGATTAGGAAATGGCCTGAGAGAGCTTCCTGCAGTGATGGATGTGTTCTATATTTGGTCTGGGTGGTGATTCTAGGAGTATATGAATTGGTAAAAATTTACGTGTTTTATCTAACAAAAAAGGAGAAAAAAGATAAGAACAAGGAATGAAAAGGGAAAACAGGGATAAAACATTTATACTGTACTGCAGTGCTATCCAATAGAAATACGAATATATAACATATGAAATTTTAATTTTTCTAATAATAAAATTTTAAATTTTACTTTTTTAAAAAGTAAAATGAAACAGGTGAAATTATATTTATTAATATATAAATTAATTTAATATTTTATTTAGCCATATTTTGAAATATTTAATAAAATTATAAGTGATAATATTCTAATAAATTTATTTTATAACGCCTTATTAAATATTATATTTAGTAATTTATTACTTATTATACTTAAAACTTTTTCTTTATACCCCAATAATATAATTTGATCCTGTAATTAAAACTAAAAAATTATTAACAAAATATTTTACATATTGGACAGTGCAAGTCTCTTGGTAATAGTACCAGTTAAAACTCAAAAAACCCAAGTCTGATATTACTGGTTGTGTAAACGTAATACAGTCCTCTGTTAATGTCTCTGAGCTTCTGTATTTCAGTCTAAACCAGGGTTGTTCAACCTTTTGGCTTCTCTGGGCAACACTGGAAGAAGAGTTGTCTTAAGCCACACCTTAAATATACATTTCAAATTGCAGCTCTATGTATTTCATGTGCAAATTGGCAGGTGACATATGCATGTCAACTGATAATGAAGTCACACATGCACCAAAATATTGATTTTTTTTTCCTGGAAATCTTGAAATCTGTTTCCAAATTCTTATATCAACTCGAAGAAGGCTGTGTTACTTTTTCTGTTCCCAGGACTGTGTTTAGGTAGTCAATGTGTCAAAATGCTTAACCTGGAGAGAAAAAGTTTCCCTTAATTTGAGCTGGCCGTAATTTCAGTTTAATTTTAAATGATATTATGGTTTGAAACAGTGTCTTGGTAACTTTGTTTTCATCTTGAAGACACATATTTACCTCATTTAAATGAGCAGTTAAATCCACTAAAACTGCTACATCTGTAAGCCAGTTTTCATCGTCAGGTTCTGACACAATTTGGTTTTTGATACCATAAACAGCTTGATAACATGCTGCAAATAATAAAATCCTTTCAACATTTGGTCTTGAGTTAGCCACCTTACTTCCGAAGAGTAAATGATGTCACCACTGTCAGCATCAACACTTTTAAGGAATTCCTAGAATTGGCGATGATTCAATCCTTTAGCCCTTACGAAATACAGTCTTGATGATGACTTGCATGATGTTATTCATTGTTTTTGCATAAATTTTCTTGATGTATTACACAATGATACTTCATCAAATGTAAGTTTGGGGTGGCAGTTGCATTATCTTCTATTAATTTTACAAGTCGTTCTCCTTCCTCTACCATTGCAGGAACACCACCAGTAATTATAATTATGCCAGATATGTTGACAATGGAAAAAGCAAATCACTTTAACATATTTTTTATTGCTTCATATAAATCTCTAGATTTAGTTGTGTCTTTTAAGGACACTAAGCAAGGCATTTCTTCAGTGACATATTTGTCATCAATATCTCTAATAAAAATGGCAAGTTGAGAAGTATTCCTATCATTAGTACAGTGCCAAAGCAGAAAATTCAAAATAAGCAACTTTACTCTCTAAATCAATAGATTTTCCGATGTTTTCAATTCACCACCTGGCTACAGTCTTGTGAGAAATCAATTTTATAAATATCCCCCTTTTTTTTTTTCAGGGCAAACTATATCTGCTATGCTTTCCACATATTGCTTAATAAACTTGCTGTCAATAAATGGTTTTAATTTTTTGCTATTAAATATGCTACCACATCCCTAGATTTTATAATGGAATCTGTCTGAGTTGTAAATTTAAAAAAAAAAATTTTTGTTGAGAAGACAAACGTTTTTTAGTTCTATTTTGACCTTATAACACAATCACTTCATACATATGAAATATGACAGCATGTTTTTCCATACATATAATTAAGCAGAATGCCTTACTATTTGCCTTGACTAAAAACACTTTTCATTGAACAATCTCCTTCATCCATGATTTTTCTTTTTTGAGATCCTGTTTTCAAACATTATAGAAGCCATACTGGAATCAAAAAATAATAACAGCTAATGGACTATATTTATTTTTATTATGAAAATTAATTGACAGGAAAATAGCAAGCAAGATTGGGCCCTTCCATATCTGACCCGCTGATGCAGGAAGAGGCAGAGGATTGATTGTAAAGTGTGGTGGGCAATGTGTGAGGCACCGCAAAGCTGTGGAAGTACCCTGAATAATCAGATAACAATGTTTACCCGACTTCTAAATAACATTAAACATCTAATGTTACAATGATAGGTTGAAATATTATTGATAATTACTGTCTTGCTAAGTCACCACAAGCAACATGCAACGTCTGATGGTGTCAGTTCAACTATCTGCACTTGGAAGCCACGCATGCATACAAATAGCAAGAGCATATGTATGTTTATTCTACATAACATTGTGACAGGACATTGTCATCTGCAAAGTTCATGCTCAAGAACACCACAATCCAGTTCCACAAAAAGTCACAAACAAACTCAAAATGTTATAAGTGCGTTTACGATTTTTGTGTTGGGCTGCATTCACAGCCTTCCTGGGAGCATGCAGCCCACAGGCCATGGGTTGGACACCCCTGATCTAAATAATGGCTATTCATTACAATTACTGGGAGAGAGACTCCTCCATGAGTTCCATACATCTTGGTGGGTATGCCAAGAATACAAAGCACTGACAACTCTTTACCTGTATTATTTTTGCAGCAAGTGATCAAGTAATATCTCCCTCTAGGACAAAATATAGGATTGCTGGTCAGATGTGGTGGCTCATACCTGTAATCCTAGCACTCTGGGACACTGAGGTGGGTGGATTGCTTGAGCTCAGGAATTTGAGACCAGCCTGAGCAAGAGTGAGACCCTGTCTCTACTAAAAATAAAAAGTCGGGTGCTGTACCAGGCACCTATCCTCTTAGCTACCTGGGAGCTGAAGCAGAGGCATCACATGAACCCAGAAGTTTGAGGTTTCTGTGAGCGAGGCTAATGTCACGGCATTCTAGCCTGGGCAACAGAGTGAGATTGTCTCAAAAAAATAGGTTTACTTACTGCTTGCTATAAAATGGCAGGATCACTAACTACAGCATTTCTCTCCATGAGATTTGAGAGGCAAAGAGAATCAGTGCAAACATGAAGCTTTGCTGCTTGCTGTGCCATGGGTAGAAAAGTCTTTTATCTCTGACCCAGAGTATTGCACGGTCTGTCAGCTTCTGTGAAACATGTTGGCTTCTGTGAAACAGAAACAGACTAATTATTAGTTTGCAAATAGGGTAAAATCAAACCCTATCTCCTGTACCAAAAGAGTTTTTTTCTTTTCTGCTAAGGATGAAATTAAATCTGTTAATTAAGAGATGAAAAGACTCTGTAAATGTAGTAAATATATATCTAAACCAATAGTAGTTGATTTAGAACCACCAATATTGAGAAAATTCTGGTAGAAAGATCAGATAAAGTGTCAAACATTGCTGTGGAATTTTTTTTTTTTTTTTTTTAAGAGTCAGGGTCTCACTCTGTCACATAAGCTGGAGTGCAGTGCCATAATCACAGCTCACTGCAACCTCAAACTTCTGGGTTCAACATCCTGAGTAACTGAGACTACAGGCTGAACACTAGCATGCCCCACCTATTATTTTTTTTCCTTTTTTGTAGACACAGGGGTCTCACTATGTTGCCCAGGCTGGTTGCTAGGGAAATTAATAAAGAATGAAATGCCTGTCCCAGCAATATTTGCAATAAAATTATTTATGTAAGTAAATATTTTCTCATTTATTTTCAGCATAAGAAAGTCAAAGGTGGTTCCCAAACAGTGCAGAGCTTTATTGAAGAAAAGGACTAGATTAAAATGAGTATTGGAGGTTGTGGAGTTCCTACCACCTTGCCTACTTAGAGAGCTCTTCCCAGCTCTGTACCACCAGTAGCATCTATTCTCCTAACCTCCCACTACATCCCTGAGATACAGAAAAACTAATTCATATAAGCCTTCAATTTGGAAATACCTTCAATTGGAAATACCTACCATTTTCAAGAATTTGAGGCTAGGTACAGTGGCTGGCTCACACCTATAATCCTATTATAGTATTTTGGGATACTGAGATGGGAGGATTGCTCGAGGCCAGGAATTACAGACCATCCCATCTCTGCACAAATTAGAAAAATTAGGCACCTATGGTGGTGCTCACTTGTAGTCCAGGCTACTCAGGAGGCTGAGTCTGGAGGATCCCTTAGCTCAGGAGTCTGAGGTTGCAGCAAACTATGATGATGCAACCTAACAATGCCCAGGTGACAGAGCAAGACCCTAATTTAAAAAAAAGAAAAGAAAAAAGATAAACTCTTATTTCATTTCCAACCGTAATTCAAATTCAGAAGAAACTTAAATTCTTCGGTGGGAGAAAATTTTAACTCCAAATTTCCAACTCCAAAAATGTATATACAACAGATGCTAAATGTGAGACTAGTGAATGAATACGGCCTAAGTGGTAAGAGATTACTCTTATGTGGAAGATTTAAGAGAAGCTTCTTGCTGTAGGATCAAATGAGATGAGTGAAAGCATAGAAATGATTATCATAGCAGGGAGAGGTGGAGAAGAAATCCAAGGGATGGGAAGGAGTCTGGATGTAGATGCAGGAAAGTCAGGTGGAGCTCAGCAATCATAGTCTAGCCAGCTCAGTTGGATCCTGAAACCTATATGAGGGAGTTCTTGTCAGAATTTTTAAGCCCTTCAAAGGTTTTGTTACCTGCATTCAATAAGGAAATTTAACAATACATCACTTTTTTGTGGTAGCCAATGTCTTCTTTTTCATAAAAACCTAGAGAAATAGAAATTTTTATGTGTAATGAATGATAGGAAAATTTGGAGCTTTGATGTTTCCAAGTAATCCAGTGGATGTTTTCCCATCAAATGAGTCAAAGACTTGCTAGATTATGCTAAGACAGGCCACGGAAATAATCACTGGGACCCACAGTACGAACATGAGGTTTCTTGCTAAGTCTACAAGGATCTGCCCAGCCAGAATTTTCAAAAATAAAGTTTCCACCTTATAAAAGGATCCATGGTTTCATAATAGCTCATAACAGCAACCTCAAACTCTTAGGTTCAAACGATTCTCTTGTCTCAGCCTCCTGAATAACTGAAACTATAGGTGCCAGCCATGACAGCTAACTTTTTCGATTTTTAGTAGAGACAGTGTCTCAGTTTTGCTCAGGCTGGTCTCCAACTCTTATACTCAAGCAATCTACCTGACTCAGCCTCTCAGAGTGCTAAGATTCAGGTGTGAGCCACTGTGCCTGGCCAGTATCTATTTTTCTGAGAAAACCAAGTAATAATGATTGCTTGAAACAGTTATATTTGATGTGACGTTTAAAAGAATAATGTTGCAAACTTTTAAGAAAAACTGTGATCAACTTTTTTCAAATTATAGAGAAGACTGACTTATTATAATAAATGTACAGATCAGTTAAAAATTGCATGAACCTTCAAAATTGGTCTTTGAATTACCTGAAGAAACGAGTTTATAAAAAAGAAGAAAAATTATTGATAATCTGGGTGGCTCCTGTGGCTTAGAGGAATAGGGTGCCGGCCCCATATGCTGGAGGTGGCAGGTTCAAACACAGCCCTGACCAAAAACTGCAAAAAAAAAAAAAAAATATATATATATATATATATATTTTTTTTTTTATATATATATATTTATTTATATATATATATTTATATATATATTTATTTATATATATATATTTATATATATATATGTAGATAGATAGATAGATAGTTGATACTCTAAATGAGAAATATTTCCAAATATGTTTAGGTGAATAAGAGGCTGCCAATCTGAAAAAGTGTATCATTATAAAAACGACAACTTTATAAACATAGTTTCTTGTGCATTCTTAAAAAAGCCATATGTAACCCAGTTTTGTTCTTCTATTTGGATGAATGTATGTTTGTTCCTGATTAGGCAAGTGTTTATTATATTTGTAATGGTGAAATGGTGATGTCTGTAAAGATGTATGTTGGTAAAATAACTAGGGAAAACATTATCAGCCAGATAGTAATGGCTGAAGATGAAACCCCATAGGTCTTGTCTAGAGAAAGAATAATGATGGTCTCAACAAAGATAAATGATAGGCTATTCTGCTTTCCACCTCACCCACACAAAGTATCAATCATAAACAGAAAAGTATGTATTGAATACTAAACAGTCAACATATACCAACTTTTCTATTTTTACATGTATTTAGAAAACTCTTAGACAGCATTTACTAAGACCCACGTACTGTTTTAAGTAGTTTACAAATACCAACTCACTTAATCCTCATAGAAAACTTATGAGATGGGTGTTATTAATATGCCCATTATACAGATGGAAATTCAGAGGCAAAGGAAGATTAAGAAACTTGTCCAGGGTGGCACCTGTGGCTCAGTGGATAGGGCGCCAGGCCCATATACCAAGGGTGGCGGGTGTGAACCCAGCCCCAGCCAAACTGCAACAACAACAACAACAACAAAATAGCTGGGCATTGTGGTGGGCGCCTGTAGTCCCAGCTCCTTGGGAAGCTGAGGCAAGAGAATCACCTAAGCCCAGGAGTTGGAGGTTGCTATGAGCTGTGACACCATGGCACTCTACCGAGGGCGATAAAGTAAGACTCTATCTCGAAAGAAAGAAAGAAAGAAAGAAAGAAAGAAAGAAAGAAAGAAAGAAAGAAAGAAAGAAAGAAAGAGAGAGAAACTTGTTCAGGTTCACCCAGATATTAGATGATAAGACCAAAAATTGAATCCAAGAAATCTGGCCCCAAATGCCCTAGTCTTACTATATATCATGCTCATTTTGATGGTGGTGGGGGAGAAATTGTATAATTTGTATGGTGATTCTCAAGATACACAGTTTAAGCTATTGTTTTGAAATTAACAATATAAATGGGCAAAGAGAGAGGTATTTTGTAGTCCTGAATCATTCAGAGTTCCTAGATGGATTTGTGCAACAGAATTTGATCCATGTACAAAAATTGCTAAGCATAGCACACCATCTCTGAGGCTATTATTAGCTCCATGTTGGTTGATGCCCAGGCCAAAAGAAAAAATAAAATTAAAGACCTGTGTTTATCAAGGCAAATTCCAGTTAAATATATGCAGAATAACTCTAGAAATCTATATTGTGGTTAGAAACCATGAATACATTTATCATGTTTTGCATTGGCATTCTGGGAGAGGTGAAGTGAAAGACATTTTAGTTATTTACTTCTATTTATGGCAGCAATGAAAATTTTGAGGTTTCCAGACAACTGAAGGCAGCTCAGTTAATGACAGACCACACAGCTAAAGAATATTTATGAGCAACACTAATGAAGCTGAAAATCTGTTAGGAAAAAAATATTAGATCGCTCAAAAAAAAAAAAAAAAGAGCAAAAATGCCAAATAAGTTATTAATATCTCCTTTCTAAATTATATGAGAGATAATTATAATTAATTTTGAGAGTTTAAAGAACATTCCATAGGTTACATGATAGTTGTAACATATTTTGTCTGCTCCTTGGAATTTTCTAAGCATTTTACATACATTATTTTGTCATTTAATTCTTAGGACAATCCTGTAAGTTTCAATGGCCATCATCATTCTTCCATGCGTGAATAAATTGAAGCACAGAGAATAAAAGCTGTACATGTAACTAGTAAGCTTGGGGAAGGAAATTCACAGTCAGTCCTTCTATAGGGCCCCTACTCACAGACAATTCTATACACTCAATTCTTGCGTTTCTATTACTGCTGGTTTCTTCTGCTAGAGAGGTAAGAAGGAGTTTAGGAATTGAAGGATATAATACCCTAGCTTCAGTGCTTCTCTGTGAGACCAATTCTAAATATGTTTCACTGTCCCTAGGGCGATTGAGCTCCAGGTGCCCCCTCCAGTAACCTACTTACCAATGCCTCCTTTCTTGGATTTCCTTCCTCCCAGGTCTCACGTACCCACTCACTCTCATCACTCTTCCAGGGATTAGCTTCTGAATCAACTATCTACACCCAGGCTAAAACATCAGGGAAAACTCCAGGTTAAAACAAAATCCCCTGCATGTTTATGCTCTGTAAGAGCCATTGACACTGTGACTATATCTTCATCTTGTATCCCAGATCCCTAGAAACTTGTACCCAGGAAAAAGAGACCCAGTCTGGTAGCCATGACCCTCCCAAGGCCTGTTTCTGGGCTACCTTCATATGCATCACTATCTTCTCAACCACAGCTGCTGCTCTGCCTCAACTCCAGCCTTTTGTCCCTGCTTAGCTCTGCCAAGGTCTACTGTGGCTCTGTGAGGGCCAGTCTTGCTGGCTTTTTTAGACTCAAGTCTAGAACAGAACTGCTTTTCCCACTTCTCTTTCCCTGCACTGTCCACACCTGCACCTTCTCAGGCACCTTGTTCATGCTAAGAAAACTACAGTTATGCCAACTATTGTTTTTTGCATCATCAGTGCAAATGTCAACACGATGCAAAAGGCATAATGTCTTAGTATTATTATGAAAATAATTTTGACTCAGTTTAGGAACCACTGCACTAGAACAGCCGTAGTAAGTTGAGTTTCAGCCTTTCAAAAGGTATGCCCATGTCCTAACCCTTAGAATCTGTGAATGTGACATCACAGTATTTGGGAAAAGGTCTTTGCAGATGTAATTAAGTGAAGAACCTCAAGAAGACATTATCTAGGATTAGAGTGGGCCCTGAATCAAATGACTGGTATATTAAGAGAATGGGAGAGGACAGGCACAGGGGAAAGGAAGCCATATGAACGCAAAGCAGAGGTGATGTGATATATCCATAGGCCAAGTAATGCCAAGGCTGGCTGGAAACCACCAGAAGCTAGAAGGAGGTATGGAACAGATTCTCCCTCAGAGTCTCCAGAAGGAACCAGCCCTGCATAACTAACCTTGATTTCAGACTTCTAACCTCAGAACTGTGAGAGAGCATATTTATGTTGTAAGCCATTTTTTTTGTAATTTGTTAGGGTAGCCTTAGAAACTAATACACCATCCAACACTTTATTTCCTCCTTTGACCAGGTCTCTGATTTCTGACTCCTTTTACTGTTTTTACCTATGAACCAAAAATAAAACAAAACAAACAGAACAAAAACCTGCAAAACTCTTTCCATCAAAATAATAGCATATAAGATAACCTATAGCTAGTCACAGATGCCTTTGTCTTATACGACATGTAAGCCCTTGTGGAAAGATGTTATTTTGAGCTAGTTAACATATAGTACTGAAATAGTGAATAAAAATGTATATATACAGGTATCAATTTAGGTAGCATCCTAGTAGAATCAATTTTCGCGGACAACCTCTCAGAGCACCAGTATATTTTATTACAATTTTCTGTCCCCCTCCACTCTGTGAGTGACTCTAGGGCAGAGTGTGCTCAGTTCATCCTTTTATCTTAAGAGAAGAGCATAAGGCTTGGTATAATGTGAGTTTTCTATAAATTAATGGAGGAAAGAGGCCAGAGGTTCATGATGCCTGCGGACTAAATGCAGCACAGACGTGTATTACTTGGCTCAAACAATGGCACTGCTTTTTAAAATTCAAATTAATTTTTAATTTTTTAAATTCAGTGGAGCCCACATACAAATTCCAAATACTACTCTCTCTTGGAACATGGAAAGATCTTGCAACACTAAACCCACTTTCCCAACAGGCAGCACAGCACTTAGCTTGAATTGAGCAGTGGTTGCACCGTCTAGAAAGGGTCTTGGCTCCCCAGTGCTTCCAGTTTTCACCAAGCCACTCTCTCATGGATGTTTCCAGCCTGAGCCCAAAACATGAGCTGCCACTTGTATTTGACACTCTGGCTTGACAGAAGGTATCGGGGCAGTCACAGGTCCAAGCAGCTTTTGAACCTATTCTGTCTTACCAGGGCATTTGGCACTCAACTTGAGCTAAGTGCACGCACAAGCTGACCTTTCTTTTGGTTAGTTTTTCTGTGTATCTGAAGTAATTGATAATGAAATCATTCTATCTTTTCTGGACTTCATTTTCCTAGTATCTAACTTAGATCTCTCATAGTCAGTTGAGACTCTTACTCCAGGAGTAAAACTAGAACCTTTCTCTCTTGAACTTTTTTTTTTAAGAGATAGAGTCTGGCTCCACATCTCACAGCAACCTCTAGCTCTTGGGCTTAGGCGATTCTCTTGCCTCAGCCTCCCAAGAGGCTGGGACTATAGGTGCCCACCACAATGCCCGGCTATTTTTTTGTTGCAGTTTGGCCGGGGCTGGATTTGAACCCACTACCCTCTGTATATGGGGCCAGCGCCCTACTCACTGAGCCACAAGGCACTGCCCCACTCTCTTGAACTTTTCCAATAGTCTGTTCAAGAAATGATATTAAAGACCCACGTTCGTACACTCCCAATATTCATATGTCCAAGCCCACCAATGTGATAGTAGGATATGGGGCCTTTAGGAGGTAATTAGGTTTGGATGAGTCATGGAAATAAGGTCCTTCCAGCAGGACTAGTGCCCTTATAAGAAGAGACCAGAGAGCTCTCTCTTACCTGCTGCCCCTCCCACCCCCCATGTGAGGACTCAGCAAGAAGTCAGCTCATGCCTATATTCTAGCAATCTTGCTCAGGATTTCCAGACCAGCCTGAGCCAGAGCTAGACCCCACCTCTACTAAAAATAGAAAAATTAAACAGTACTGGAGGCCAGCACTTGAACCCAGGAGTTTGAGGTTGCTGTGGGCTAGGCTGACATCATGGCACTCAAGCCTAGGGCAACAAAGTGAGACTCTGTCTCAAAAAAAAAAAAAAAAAAAAAGAAAGAAAATAGGGCAGCCATTTGCAGGAAGAGGGCCCTTACAGAAATGAATCATGCTATATGATCCATTTGGACTCTCTAGCCTCCATAACTTTATAACTCTGAGAAATAAATGTCTGTTGTTTAAGCCACCAGCTTATGGTATGTTGTTACAGCAGCACAAACTGACTAAATACCCAGCTTCCTTTCAACTTATTCTTCCCTTTGCAACCAGTGACCTCTCCCATTCAAAATTAATTGTTTTTTGTTTTCTGATACACTGACTAAAACACCCAGCTCCCCTTCAACTTATACTGCACTTTGCTACCAGTGATCTTTCCCATTCAAAATTTTATTTATTTATTTTTTTGTTTCATTATCACATATAAAAAGAGAAACCCACTCAAGATTTAATGTTACTCCTCTACTTAAAAGTCTTCAGTAATTTTCCATTGCCAAAAGACCGATTATAAATTTCTGGCCCAGCTCCTATGTTCTCTACAGCCTTCATACATGTTATATCTCAAATCTCAGGGAATTCGTTGCTGTTTCTCAAAAACCTCAAAGCTTTTCATTTGTTCCCAAAATACATATGATGACTCCCGGGTTTCAGAAATTGCTCTGCACCATTCTAAAAGTTTTCAGGTCAGGTATAGCCCACCCTCCCTAACACCAAAGGGTATTCATTAAGCCTTAAAAAAAAAAAAAAAAAAAAAATTAAGTACAAAAAATTAGTGCATCATATGAAAGGAAATTTCAGGCAGCCAATTTTACCAGAGTATAGGGCACCTTGGATTGGAGCCAATGTAAGAGGGTGAGCAGCTTATCAGACCACTGTGACACAGAGATTTAATAAACCCATTTTTCAGACTCCCTGTTTTAATAAGATTTTCAAAGAAGCCTCAGACAGCTTCTCTGCCCCTGCCACTGCAAATTGTTACTGGGAAAAGACTAGGAATCTTGCCATCTGGGTTTTGATTCTACCGTCTCTTTGAGTTTTGTATTTTCACATGACTCCAATAACTTCTCCCGTATTATAATTGTGTAATGTTTTGTAAAAGTACCTCATAAAGATATTTTGAAGTGCAGTTAGTTTCTTTAGAATAATCCCATTACCAGAAGGATCTTGATAAGATAGGCCTAAATGTTCATATTCCATGCCTTGGGGAAAAGGAAACCTAGTGCCCTTGCCAAGATGTGAGAGTATTCTCCATGGAGTTTTGGTCTCATGGTTCTTCTGGCTCTGGTTGATTCTGCGAAATTTTTGTTTTCCATTCTGTAACTTGATCTCTGTCTTCAATCCATTCCTTACTTTTCGTATCAAAACCACCTCCTATGTACCATAGTTTTGAGCAGTGGCAGTCTATAACATTTAGGGAGCTGGAGACACAAAACCATCTTAAAACCAAACACCAGATACTCTTGTTTCAGCAGTCCTTGGCTACCTCCCTTTTCTCTTTTTATTACTCTCTCTTCTGGGCTGGCCCTCCGAATTAAAAAAACAAACAAAACAAAACATAAAAATAAATTCTTTCCATTTCCTTCTGTAGAGCATTTTAACCTTCTTAAGATCCTACTCTTAAGAGGAGCCCAAAGGCTCTCTGAGGCTTCATACAGAACTTTTATGATTTCCTTTTTTAGATATGAATCTTTGGATTATCTGGTATTTGTTTTTATGTAAGAAGAATTTTTTTTCAGTTTATGTACTTTGTTACTTTTCCAAAATCTGAAAATTTCTAAATTCAGAAATAAATCTGGCCTTAAGGGTTTCAGATACATGTAGTGTGAACCCATACAAGGCAGAATGTAGACTTTGGAGCCAGCTAGACCTGGGTTCAAATCCTAGCTCTACTACTTAGTATCTATCATAACTTGGGCAGGTCTCTGAGCTTCTATTTTCTCTTCTACAAGATGGGGATTGTTATCCCATTAATCATCAGAGCTTCACAGAGTTTTCAGAGGAATTAAATGAAATAATATGTGCAGAATTTCTGATATATAATAGATATTCAATAAAGAGTAGTTGTTATTAATTTGAAATCTAGGGCCTGGTTCTTGGTATATGCTAAGTGACAGTTCTTATGGTGGAAGACCTGGGTCTAGACTCCGGCTCTCTTGAAAATTTTGTCCCATGCCTTTTCCTTTTATTTGTTTTTGATTTTTATTTTAGAATAATATGGGGGGGGGATATACAATTAGGTTACATAGTTTGCTTTTATAGGGTGAAAGTCCAAGTTGTAGGTGTGTCCTTCATCTGAGAAGTGTGAGATTACCAGGGCATGCACCTGTTTGTTGGGAATTTATGCATCCTCTTCTTCCCATTCACCCTACTTGAGTTCCATTGAATTTCTTCTCTCGTGTGAGCATGTAGATGTCAATCTACTGATTCCAATTTAGTACTGAGTATATATGGTGTTTGTTTCTTGTGATACTTTGCTTAGGAGAATGTGGTCTTCAATTCCATGTAGGTTGTTATAAAAGATACTAAATCTTCATCTTTTTATGACTGAATAATATTCTATGGTATACATATACTACAATTTATTAATCCATTCATGTGTTGAAGGGCACCTGGGTTGTTTCGACAACTTTGCAGTTATGAATTGGGCTGCTATAAACATTCAAGTGCAAATGTCTTTGTGATAAATGTCTCTTTTTTTCTTTTGGGTAAATACTTAGAAGTGGGACCGCAGTATTACATGGTAAGTCTATTTTTAGTTCTATGAGGAATCTCTTCCATTAAAGTTGTACTAGTTTGCACTAAAAGTGTCTGAGAGTTCTTTCTCTCCATATCCACACTGGAATCTGTTGGTTTGGGACCTTATATTGTGGGACATTCTCACTGGGTTATCTCAAAGTGTTTTTTTGTTTGTTTGTTTTTTAGACAGAGTCTCACTTTGTTGCCCTTTGGAGAGTGCCATGGTGTCACAGCTCACAGCAATCTCAAACTTTTGGGCTTAAGCAGTTCTCTTGCCTCAGCCTCCCGAGTAGCTGGGACTACAGGGCCCGCCACAACACCCAGCTGTTTTTAGAGGTGGGGTCTCGCTCTGGCTGAGGCTGGTCTTGAACCTATGAGCTCAAACAATCCACCCGCCTTGGCCTTCCAGAGTACTAGGATTACAGGTGTAAGCCACTGTGCCTGGCCTCTCAGAGTACTTTTGATTTACATTTCTCAGATGACTAGGAAGGGTGAGCATTTTTTTATGTGTTTATTGGCCATTAGTCTATCATCATTAAGAAAAGTCTCTGTTCATGTCTTTTGCCCAGTTTTTAATGCAGTTGTTTGATCTTTTCTCTTACACCTGTATCTTCTAGGAGTTTTATAGTTTTGCATTTTATGTTTAGTTGTATGGTCCATTTTGAATCAATTTTTGTGAAGGTATAAGGTCTGTGTCTAGATTTATTTTGTCTTGTGTTCAGTTGTTCCAGCATCATTTATTGAAGACTATATTTTCTATTGTATTACCTAGACTAGGCACAGTGTCTTATACCTGTAATCCTAGCCCCCTGGAAGGCCAAAGCAGGTGGATTGCTTGAGCTCAGGAGTTCGAGACCAGCTAGAGAAAGAGCGAGATCCTGTCTCTAAAAATAGCCAAGCTGAGCATTGCAGTGATCACCTGTAGTCCCAGCTACTCAGGAGTCTGAGGCAAGAGGATCACATGAGTTCAAGAGTTTGAGGTTGCTGTGAGGTATAATGCCAGGGCACTCAACCCCAGGGTAACTGAGTGAGTCTCTGTCTCAAAAATAAATAAATAAATAAATAAATAAATAAATAAATACATGCTTACGTACAAAAATGAAAACATTGTATTTGTGAGGATTCTTGTTTTGTTTTATTTTAAGGCAGAGTCTCATTCTTGCCTGGGCTAGAGTACAGTGGCAGTCACAGCTCACTGCAACCTTAAACTCCTGGACTCAAGTAATCCTCCTGCCTCAGCCTCCCAAGTAGTGGAGATTACAGGTGTGCACCACCATGCCCACCTAATTATTTTATTTTTTGTAGAGATAGAGTCTTGCTATTACTGCCCAGGCTAGTTTCAAACA
Organism: Loris lydekkerianus; assembly: GCA_963574355.1. Taxonomy (NCBI): domain Eukaryota; kingdom Metazoa; phylum Chordata; class Mammalia; order Primates; family Lorisidae; genus Loris; species Loris lydekkerianus. The sequence continues at coordinate 31,146 of CAUYPK010137426.1, forward strand.
TCTGGGCCCAAGCAATTTTCCCAACCTTAGCCTCCCAAAGTGCTAGACTTATAGGCATGAGCCACCACACCTGGCGTATAGTAATTTATTTCCTATGCCCAACAGTGCCATTTGATAAATCACTTTTACCGGTAGTTCATTCTGTTAGCTCTTTCAAGAATAATGTTTGTTAAGTTTGTTGTGTGGATGTAGAGACAGGAAAAAGTGTTTGGGTGTTCACTCCCATGACCTGGGTAGGGGACAAGATGAAGCTGTTTGGCTTTCTTCCCATGGGAAAGTGCCATGTATTCCTAGATAGCCATAACAGTGAGCAGTGAAGTCATGCTGCTGTAACTGCTGCTTGGCATTTTGCCACTTTTGTTTCCCTGGGTATAAAGGTGCACAGGACTTTTCTCTTGTGTGGATTGTGGACTACAAACTCAGCTACCCAGCTGCCAGGTGCTGGGCGGACCTCCCACATAACATAGCTTACCAGCCACCCATGAGCTGAATAAAGCATTTTGCACTTGACCTCCATGTCTGAGTTTCTGTCGGATCTGGCCAAATCAGAACACTGGCATTACAGTGGATTTCTAAGGTTTCTGGCAATAATGTAATTTACTCCTGTTTTTGTTACCTAGACTATAACTTTGAATGATGTTTTTCTAGCTTTGATCTCTTCTCCTATGTTTATAACAAGAGCCATTAGCTATGCTGGAAGTCATTATTTTTCACTAAAAAAAAAAAAACCCACAAAAAAACAACAAATAGATTTTTACTAGTAAGGCCATTCCTCCTCTGAAAACAAAGCAACATTTTGATAAATTTATAGGAGTAATTGACAAAGTCTCAAAACAGACTATTTACTGTGAACTAGGTACAAATGAATTGCTGAGCACCTCCCAAAATGCTCAGATAGACATAGTCATATTATTTAGTCATTTTTTAATCTATTCTTAGGCACATCTCCTTTTCCATTCATTCTGAAGCTCTGTCACAACTGAGCAGAAGATTGTTGCTTAAATTATGTTTATAGGTTTTGAGTCTCCCTTCTCTCCAAATAAAAAATTTTAAGTCCCCACAACACCCATAAAATAGTTTTATCCTCTTCTCCAGAAAGGGTTTGGGGAAGAAATGAAAGTTAACATTTGAGGATAGCTGTTAACCACTGTTTTCAAGAAAGTCACATTTAAGATCTCTGAACATCATACTTAGAAAAATTAATTTCATTTTATTATAACAGATGAAATATTTAATAGTTACACATAACTTCAAGAAAACTTTGTTTCAAAAATTATGCCAGGCTGGACAAAGTGGCTCATGCCTGTTATCACTGCACTTTAGGAGGATTACTTGAGTCCAGGAGTTCAAGGTTGCAGTGAGCTATGCTACTGCTCTCTAGCCTGGGTGACAGAGTAAAACACTGTCTTAAAAGAAAAAAGAAATTATGCCAAAATAGTTGGCACTTCCTCAAAAGTTAAATGTAGAGTTACCAGGTGACCCACCAATTCTACTTCTAGGTTTTTATTCAAGAGAAATAAAATAAAAATAAAAATAGAGAAAAACTTGTACACAGATTTCATAGCATCATTATTCATGATAACCAAAGAGGAAAAACAACCCAAATGTTGATCAACTGATGAGTGGATAAACAAAGCGTGACATATTCATACAATGGAAAATTATTCATCCATAAGAAGAAATGAAGTATTAATACTTGCTATAACATGAATGAACCATGAAAATATACTAAGTGAAAGAAGCCATCGCATACTGTATGATTCCATTTGTTTGAAATTTCCAAAATAGGCACATGCATAGGACAGAAAGTATAATTATTAATATAGGTATTTTTTTGAGACAGAGTTTCATTCAGTTGCCCTGGGGTCGAGTGCTATGGCATCATTGCTCACAGCAACCTTAAACTCTTGGACATCAGGGATCCTTTTGCCTCAGCCTCCCAAGTATATGGGACTACAGATGCCTGCCACAACACCTAGCTAGTTTTTCTATTTGTAGAGATGGGGTTTTGCTTTGGTCAGGCTGGTCTCAAACTCATGAGCTCAAGCAATGCTCTGGTCTCGACCTCCCAGAGTGCTAGGATTACAAACGTGAGCCACCACACTGGGCCAGGACAGAAATTATTGGTTGCCTATGGGCTGGGAATTCTCTAGCGGGGTAATGGGGAGTGACTGGTAAAGGATGTGGGATTTCTTTTGCGGTAATGAAAATACTCTGAAATTAGACAATAGTGATGTTTCAATACCCCTGAATATACTGCAAAACATTGAATTGTATACTTTATTGATTTTTTTTTTTGAGACAGAGCCTCAAGCTGTCGCCCTGGGTAGAGTGCTGTGGCAACCCAGCTCATAGCAACCTCCAACTCCTGGGCTTAAGCAATTCTCTTGCCTCAGGCTCCCAAGTAGCTGGGACTACAGGCGCCCACTACAATGCCTGGCTATTTTTTGGTTGTAGCTGTCATTAGCCACTTGTGCTACGGGTGCCCAGCCAAATTGTATACTTTAAATGTGTTACTTATGGTATATAAAATAAATCTCAATAAAACTGTTATTTTTTTTTAATGTGTCAACTCTTTGTTTAATATTGCAACTAAAGAGCAGCGAGAGACTTGCTCCTGAAGGTAAGCTCAAGTGATTGAATGACTGCATGTCATCTCTGCCAATTTGTACTGCTCTAAGTGAGGTTATATGCAGAGCTGAATCAACCATCTCATTTGAAGCTGGTGTCTGGTTGAGAGAAAAATCTCCCATCCTCTCCCCTAGTGCCATCTCTCAAGAAAAGGTGGAGGATGACATTCTGCTTAAATATCTCATAAGCAGGGAGCCAAGAGTATTTACGAAAAAGATTGGAACTAATGTGGTATTATCTGAGTGCTGTTCATTATGGTTTTCTGTAGAGTAATTTTCAGCCTTGACAGCACATTGGAATCACCTGGGGACTTCTAACAATACTGTGTCTACCTTCAAAGATTCTGATTTACCTGGTCTGAGTTGTGGCCTGGGGATTGGAATTTTAGAAGCTCCTAGAGTGTGGGCAAGATGAGAGCGGTGCTGCCATGAAGAAAAAGGAGCAGCAGAACATCTGACTAGTTAATGGTTCCTCAGATTCTGACATTTTCGATTGTTGCTCTTTTTCCTTCCTCCTTTGCCTCCTTTCTTCCTGCCTCCCTCCCTGGCTCCAGCTCCCACTAGATAAATCCCACATATTTGATTCTTTAGGCTCTTGATTTAAACTTGGCTCTCCATCTCTGAATCTCTGGATACACCACCTCTATAGCCTTGGGGTGTTAGTGGCTTGCTGCTGTTGATAATTTCTGCACTGCCTCACTGACCCCTTTGTGCATAGCAGCTCTTCCATTACAAGTGTAACCAGTTTCCTTTATTACATTCCCTCTTTTAAAATAGAAAATCACTCAGAGTGGTTTCTGTTTTCCTAACTGACACATGCAAGAAAAAAACTGTGACTATCTACTCCAGACCCCTGTTCTTAATATCTGAACATTGTGCTTATTCATCTGAAGAGAAGTTTCTAGAATTCCACTCTTGCTTCCAGAATTTGTACCTAAAGATGAACTAGCTATATGACGTTTCTTCTGGTTCTATATAAAACAAAGAATTATTTTTTCCAAATCTTGAAAGTATGATGATGGTATTTTAATGGGGATTGCATTGAATCTGTAGATTGCTTTGGGTAGTATAGACATTTTCACAACTTTGATTATTCCTAGCCATGAGCATGGTATGTTCTTCCTTTTGTTAATATCTTCTGCTACTTCTTTCCTTAGGGTTTTGTAATTTATTTTTTAGAGGTCCTTCACCTCTTTTGTTAGTTATATTCCTAGTTCTTTCTTTTTCTTTTCTTTTTTTTTTTTTTCCTACTGTGAAGGGCATTGTGTCCTCCATTAGCTTCTCATCTTGGCTGTTATTGGCATATACAAAGGCTTCTGATTTGTGGACATTGATTTTATATCCTGAGACATTGCTGTATTTTTTTTTTTTATTATTTCCAAGAGTCTTGTGGTTGAGTCTTTGGTGCTCTCTAAGTATAGGATCATATCAGGCTTGGTGCCTGTAGCTCCGTGAGTAGGGTGGCTGCCATATACACCAAGGCTGGCAGATTCAAGCCTGGCCCTAGCCTGCTAAACAACAATGACAACTGCAACTGAAAAATAGCTGGGTATTGTGGTGGGTGCCTGTAGTTCCAGCTACTCGGGCTCGGGAGGCTGAGTCAAGAGAAGTGCGTAAGTCCAAGAGTTTGAGGTTGCTGTGAGCTGTGACTCCATGGCCCTCTGCAGAGGGCAACATAGTGAGACTCAAAACATAGTGAGTCTCAAAAAAAAAAAAAAAAAAATCATATCATTAGCAAAGAGTGAGAGTTTGGGTGCCCTTTATTTCCTTCTCTTGCCTAATTTTATTGGCTGGAACTTCCAGGACTATGTTGAATAGTAGTGGCAACAGAGGACAATCTTGTCTGGTTCTAGTTCAAAGCGGAAAAGCTTTCAGTTTTACTCTATTCAGTATAATATTAGCTGTGAGTTTGTTGTAGATTGCTATGATCAGATTCAGAAATGTGCCACCTATACCTATATTCTTAAGTGTTCTAATTAGAAAAGAATGCTGAATTTTATCAAATGCTTTTTCTGCTTGTAGTAAGAGGATCATAAGGTCTTTGCTTTTGCTTCTGTTGATATGGTGAATTACATTTACGGACTTGAGTATGTTAAAGCAGCCTGGCATCCCTAGGATGAAACTTGCTTGATTGTGATGAATAATTTTTTTTAATGTGTAGCTGTAATCTATGGGCTAGGATTTTGAGAATTTTTGCATCTATATTCATTAGTGAAATTGGTCTGAAATTCTCCTTTTTAGTTGGGTCTTTTCTGTTTTTGGTATCAGGGTAATGTTTGCTTCATAGAATGTGTTGTGGAAAATTCCTTCCTTCTCAATTTTTTGGAATAATTTTTGCAGTATGGGTTTAAATTCTTCTTTGAAGATTTGATAGAATTCTGGTGTGAGACCATCTGGACCAGGACCTTTTTTATTGGGAGATATTTTTTATGGTTTCTTTGATCTCAGTTCTTGAAATCTGTCTGTTCAAGTGATCTATTTCTTTTTGATTAAGTCTAGGGAGAGGGTGTGATTCCAGGTATTGATCCATTTCCTCCACATTATCAAATTTCTAGGCATAGAGTTTCTTGTAGTACTCAGCGATGAGCTTTTGTACCTCTGCGGCATCTGTTGTTATTTCTCCTATATCATTTCTTATTGAGGTTATTAGAGATTTTACTTTTCTATTTCTAGTTAATCTGGCTAAAGGTTTATCAATTTTACTTATTTTTTCAAAAAACCAACTTTTATGTTTATTTTCTGAATGATTCTTTTGTTTTCAATTTCATTAGTCTCTGATTTAATTTTGGTTATTTCTTTTCTTTTGCTGGGTTTGGAATTAGATTGTTCTTTTTCCAATTATGTAAGATGATTTATGACTCTGTTGATGTACTCTCTTTCTATTTTTCAAATGTAGGCATGAAATGTGATAAATTTCCCTTTTAAGGCTGCTTTTGCTGTATCCCACAAGTTTTGATAATTTTCGTCTTCATTGTTGTTATGTTTAGGAATTTAACAATTTCCTCTTTTATTTCTTCCTGAAACCAACTATCATTCAGCATAAGGTTGTTTAATTTCCAAGTCTTTGTGTGGGGATGAAAATTTTTGTTAGAGTTGAGTTCTACCTGTATTGCCTTGTAGTCTGAGAAGATACAAGGGTAATTTCTATTCCTTTAATTTTGCTGATGTTTGATTTATATTCTATGATGTGGTTGATTTGGGGGTACATACCAGAAAAATGTGATGAGAAAAAAGTACATTCCTTAACTTTGGGATGGTGTGTTCTGTATATGTCTATTAATCCCATTTGTTCTAGGGTCACATTTAAGTCGTTTGTATCTTTGTTTAGTTTCTGTTTAGAGCAAGGGTTCTCAACCTGTGTGTCACAACCAACAGGAAGTATATTAAAGGGCTGCAGCATTAGGAAGGTTGAGAACCACTGGTTTAGAGGCTCGGTCCAGTTCTGTCAGAGGGAAGTTAAAGTCCCTAGCTATTATGATGCTATGGGTCCATAAAGGTCTGTTTTGTAAATCTGGGATTATTTAAATTGGGTGCATAAACATTTAAAATTGAAATGTTTTCTTGTTGTATTGTTCCTTTGACCAGTATAAAGTGTCCATCTTTGTCTTTCTTAAGTTTAGTTGCTTTAAATCCACTTGAATCTGAAAATAAGATTGCAATCCCTGCTTTCTTCTGATTTCCATTTGCTTGACATACTGTTTTCCATCCCTTAACCTTGAGTCTTGATTTGTTCTTCAAGGCTAGGTGGGTCTCCTATAGACTGCATATGGATGATTTGTGCTTTTTTATTGACTTTTTTAAACTTAATTTTTAAAATCAAAACTTCACATGTAAAATGTGCATGTTTATTATATACATATTGTATTTCAATAAAATATAGAATTATACATATAAATAATTTTTTTAAGTTTTTCTTTTTTTAATTTCAAATTCATACGAGGGTACAATATTTAGGTTACATTGTTCTTGCTTCCAAGGCAAAGTTCCAGTTGTAAAAGAGCCCCTTACCCAGGGGACATGTTATACAACCTCACTATGTGCATATTAGGTGAAATCTCATCTCATGCCCTCCCTCCTTCTGCCAGTCGTCCTCATATAAATAATTTTAAAAGTCAAATAGTTCAATAAATCTGATAACAAAAAAATAACATACCTATTCCCATCTTTCCCCACTTTTGATTTCCATCCCCCCAAAATAACCTCTTTAGTATTTATTACCATATTTCTAAGTACCAGTTTAGAAGACTATTTCTTAATTTTTCAAAATTAAACATCAGGTATTGCCTTTTTCAAATGAAAATGGAGAATTCATTTTTCTAACACTTCTATCTTCCTCTCCTCACTTTCACTTCCTCTTATTCTATTTTTTTAACATATTTAGATCACAATTTGTGGTTAGCTCAATATTTATTGTTATTTTGTTCAGGACCATCTAACTATTATTTACTACTGAGCCATATAGAATATTGTGATTATATCTCCTTTCTTAGGCAACATGCAACATTTTGTTCATACAATCTGTGAATATACATGTATAATTGTCTTTTTTGTTTGATTATTTGATATGTTATTATGTACTTATCATTAACTCATTCTCAAAATCTTCATCAAAATCCTAAAACTTTCCCAATGACTATAAACACAATGTAATTTTTTCCCTTGACATCTTTCTTAAGGCTGTTTATACCACTCTGTGTTAGGCTGGTTGCTTTCTGAGTGGGCTATGTAGTTTTACATGACTTCTTTTCACCATAATTCAAGTAATTCCCTTCTGCTATCCCTCTGTCTTGGATCCTATAGTTTTCTCTTTCTTGCTTTATACTTTGATCTTGTGAAGCATATCCTCCATGCAAGATAAACTACTTAAGATCCAGCATTTCTGATTTTTGTACTTATTCTACCTTCAGACTTGAATAATTTGGCTGTAGGATTCTGTGTTATAAATAATTTTCTCTCAAATTTTAGAAGACATTGCTCATAGGTCTTCTGTATTTCAATGTTTTTACAGAGAACTTTTAGAATGTTTTATTTATTTCAATGGTAGTAAAAGTTTAGGATGATGTATCTTGAAATGGTTCTTTGTAATTTATTTTTTTCCGTGCACTCATTAACCCTGGCCAGATAATTTGAGGAAGTTTTGTCTTATTTCTTTGAAATATTTGTCATCTCTATGTACTCTGTTTTCTCTTTCTGGATCACTTACTTTTTGGATGCTGGATGTTCTAGACTAGTTATATACACGAATTTTATATATTTTTTTCTTGTATTTCTCATATCTTTGATTTTTGTTCTACCTTCTAGGAGGCTTCCTCTATTTTAGTTTCCAAATTTTCTGTTGAATTTAAAAAATTTTTTGACTGTAATTTCCAAGAGCTCTTTCTAATTCTCTAAATTTGTTTTTAAGAAATTTCTTGAGTGAAGAAAGATGGCAGGCCCAGTGTTTACTGCAAGATTGTATTTCCTGCTGTTCCACAGGACTTCCATCTTCAATCTCACCATCACCATAGGTGCCCTATTCTTCAAGTGTGCCTTCAGTCAAGGAGTAGACACAGTCTATGAGCACATCAATGAGAGGAAGCTGTGGAAACACATCAAACACAAGTGTAAGAACAAGGAGTAGTTCCTCAGAGGCCCCCATCTAGGCTAAAAGGACCAGGTTCACCCACCAGATGTTTGCCCAATGCTGGGGCCTTGGCTTGAAGATGATATTCAAGTTACTTTTCACAGACCATCTTTAGCCATTGACAAGAAGCGGCTTCACTTATCAAACAGATAATTTCTGCTTTGTTTGAAGTATGTTTATTAAGAGTCATCAGCAAATTAATGTAAATTGTCCTTGAAACCTAAAAAAAAAAAAGAAGATTTCTTTTTATGTCATAGATGTAATGTCTTCATTTATTCTCTGAAGGTTCTTACAGATTTTTTTCTGTGCCCTGCATATTCTGTTTACTTCACCTTCCTTTTTTCTCTTTCCATCTCTGTCTTTCACAATAGTGTTTCCTTAAATGTTTATTTGAAATGAAGTTAACAAAAAGTTATTGGAACTTTGTAAAGCTTTGCATATGTGAGTCAAATCACCAAGGACCTGAATGTTTGGGGCTTCCTTTTGGGGCATACCAATGTATCCTCTGGGCTTTTTAAAAATTCTTTTGTTTTTGAGACAGAATCTCACTCTGTTATCCTGGGTAGAGTGCCATGGCATCATAGCTCATAGCAACCTCAAACTCTTGGGCTCAAGTGGTCCTCTTACATCAGCCTCCCCAGTAGCACTACAATGTCCAACTAGTTATTTCCAATTTTTAGTAGAGACAGGATTTCACTCTTGCTCAGGCTGGAATGGAACTCCTGAGGTAAAGCAATCTACCCACCTCAAACTTCTAGAATGCTAGAATTACAGGCATGAGCCACTGTGCTTGTCCTGTAGGGCTTTTTTTCCCTTTAGACTTGGTTCTTTTTTGCAGAGAGTAATTCTCCAGTCTATTGTCTGGTAGGTGGTTATGGGTTAAATTGTGACTCCCCTCCCCCCCCCAAAAAAAAGATATGTTGAAATTGTGACCGATAGTACTTCAGAATATGTCATTACTTGGAATTGTTGCAGATGTTAATTAGTTAAAATGAGGTCACACTTGAGTAAAGTGAACCTTTAATTCAATATGATAGAAGATGGCCATGTGAGAATGGAGGTAGAGATTGGGATGATGCATCTACAAGCCAAGGGATACTTTGGTTACCAGAAGCTGTAAGAGGTGAGGAAGAATCCTAAAGCTCAGAGAAAGCATGGCTTGGCTAACACTTTGATTTGTCCAGTTGGAACAACAAATGTCTGTTGTTCTAAGCCACCCAATATGTGGTACTTGGCTACAATAGCTCTAGGACACTAACACAGATACATATGCCTGATTTCTAATATTCTGGGAGCCACCAGGGAAAGGGTGGTAGAGTTTTTCCTCATTCAGTATATAAACTTTCATTGCTTCTCAGTTTTTTGGCTAAGATCAAATGTAGTATCTAAACTCCCATTTATTGCTCTTATTCTCATTATGGCACTTTACCACTGCCTTCAGCTGTGCCTTGGATCCTCGTAAGTCCCACTTTTCTAAAACCTTTCATGTTATGTTACAGTGGAAGAAGAATATCCCCTCTGGTTGTACCAAGATAGGGACGTTAACTCATGTCTTGAACTGGGGTTTTAATGGCTTCTTATATATATTATTAACCAGTCCTCCTATTCTTTTTTTTTTTTTTTTTTTTTTTTTTCCCTATTGGCTGGGGCTGGGTTTGAACCCACCACCTCCAGTATATGGTGTTGGCACCCTATCCTTTGAGTCATAGGTGCTTTCCCCGGTCCTCCTATTCTTTTACCCTATCTTCAGGGTACCTCTGTGTTCAAGTCTTTCATGGAGTTTTTGCCCTTTAAATTGGCTTGCTTCTTTTTAGTTCCAATCTGCTTCCTTTAAAAAGGGAAGGGAGGCACGTTTTTAGCTTTTCCAATGCTGTTAATTCAGTTTTCATTCCTTTATCTCCTTTGTGCTGATAGTATTTTGTCCCTTATTTTTTATTCTTATGGGTCTGTATCTTTTTTTAAAAAATCATCTACAATTATTTTGTGAGGATTCAGGAAGGAGCATAGAAATGGTTATGCTCAATCAACCATTTTTAGCTAGAGATCAAATAATATAACTTTTTACAGGATCTAGTTCCCAGAAATAAAAGAGAATTTGCTCAACTTGATAAACAACATCTACAAAAAACCTATTTTATGGCCAATATAATATGATATATATAGCCAATATAATATTTAATGGGAAATGATTGAATGTGTTCCCCTTAAGACTGGGAACAAAACAAGTACATTCACTCAGTTTTTTTTTTGTTTGTTTTGTGTTTTTTTTTTTTTTTTGGAGACAGAGTCTGACTCTGTTGCTCCAGGCTAGAGTGCCATGTAATCAGCCCAGCTCACAGCAACTTCAAATTCCTGGGCTCACGCAATCCTCCTGCCTCATCTTCCCAAGTAGCTGGGACTACAGGTGCCTGCCACAATGTCTGGCTAGTTTTTAAATTTTTAGTAGAGATGGGGGTTTTGCTCTTGCTTAGGTTGGTCTTGAACTCCTGAATTCAAGTGATCTCCCCCCCTCAGCTTCCCAGAGTGGTGGGATTACAGCCTGAGCTACCTTGCCCAGGCAATATGGTCATTCTTACTGTTTCTGTTTAGCATTGCATTAGAGGTTCTAGCCAGTGCAATCTGGCAAGGAAACAAATGGAAAGACTCCCAGATGAGAAAGGAAGAAGTAAAATTGTTTTTGTAGGTGATAGAATTGTCTATGTAGAAAATCTAGTAGGACAAACTAAAAATCTTCTAGAATTAATAAGTGAATCAATTTTGCATTATACAAGATTAAGTTACAAAAATTAAATTTATTTCCACATACTAACCAGGAATAATATTAAATTGAAATTTTCAAGGAACTTCTGTAAATTAAAATAGCATAGCAAAATGAAACAGAAATAAATACAATGAAGTATGTAAAAGACCTGTGTACTGGAAGTTGCAAAACATTATTGCAGCTGATGTATACATCGTATATCAGTTGTCCACGCATATATGGATGACTGATTTTCCAAAAATGTGCAAAAGCAATTCAGTGGAGAAATGATAGTCTTTTCAACAAATTGTTTCTACGGGAACAATGGTATCCATATGCAAAAAACAAAAACAAAACAAAAACAGAAACCAATCTTTAATCAATGGCTTGTATCATATACAAAAAACAATTCAAAATGGATCATGGACCTAAATGTAAAACATGAAACTATAAAATTTCCAGAAGAAAATATAGGAGAAAATCTTTGTGACTTTGTGCTAGGCAAGGATTTCTTAGATGTAATACCAAAGCACAATTCATAAAAGAATAAATCAATAGATTGAATTTCAACAAAATTAAAATGTGTGCCTTTCAAAACACATTAAGTAAACGATAGACTCAGAGGTAATATTAATATTTTCAAAGTAGAATTTTAATAAAGGATTGTATCTAGGATATATGAAGAATGCTCAAATGTCAGTAATAGGAACACAACACAATTAAAATATGAGCAAAAGATTTGAACAGACATTTCACCAAGGAGGATGTATGAATGTAAAGATGCCAACATCATTACTCACTAGGAAAATGAAAATTCAAATAAGAATGAGTGCCCATGCACACACATTAAAATGGATAAAATTTTAAAAGACTGACTATACCAACTGTCAGCAAGGATGCAGAGGAAGTGAGACTGTTCAGCACTGCTGGTGAAAACATATTATGCACATATTATTATTATACAATGACTTTGGAAACCAGCATGGCAATTTCTTAAAAGTTAAATATATGCTTATCGCATGAGCCTGTCATTCTAATCCTAACTAGATACTAAAGGGAAATGAAAGCTTACATACACACACATGCACTTATAAAACTCTACATTTTAAATGTGTGTAGTTTAACTATGTCGAGTATGCCTCAATAAAGCTGCTAAAAATTCAACTGTAGTTATTTTGGTGGAGCTTCAGAATGTAGCAGAAAAATAGATGTGATTCATCTACCATGTTTAACTAAAATCCAATTATATAACTTTTTTAAGTATTCTGTTTTCATTTCAAAAACCACTTTTTTTGTCCTTTTGTTCACTCTCTTTCTCTCTATCACTCATTGATACTTTCATCCATGTATGTCCCAACCCAACTAAATTCTGGGTTGGGTACTAGGGATGGGCCCCAATGCAACAAATTACCGTAGGTAGTTGGAATGTTATTGCCTGAGGATTAATTCCTAAGTTGACTCAGGTACTTACCTGGCCCTAAAGAAAAAGTATAGAGTAACCAGTCTTTCTCCTGCTTTTCTTTTTGATAGGTTTATTAAATAGTCGTAAAATAAATGGTTGATCCTAAAAATGAAGGAGGCAGGCAAATCAGATAGTGGGCCTTGACATTTGCAGTTTCATATGTACCCTCATCCTCATTCCTTATCCAAGTCTTAGTAATACCTGAAACAGACCTTGACGCTACAGGTTCCTGTGATGGGTGGAGTGAGCACGATTGATGTGCACAGGAAAGCTATGCCCAAGACATGTGTGCACATGTCAGAGGCAAACCCATACCGTGACTGGTGCATCTATATTGGAATTCTTTTCCTCAGAACTGCTTTTATTATGCATTACTTCTTTCAGTAAAAAGAACCGCTTGTTTTACCAGATATATTTTACTTATAACCCCAATAGGCAAATAATGTTTTTAATTTAAAATGTTTTCATTTTCATAGTAAATAGGAGAGTCTTCCAAAGTGATCAGGAATTTTTCTTGAGCAAAATTCAGAAACAGAAGCCCCCAGATCTCAAAGATATTTAAATAGAAATCAGAATCCTCTGATCTGGAATAGTACCTTACAAATAAGGTAAAGCATTTTACTAAGTTGTTAAAGGAATCAGGAAAGAAAAAGGAAGAAAATTGGGGAGAATGAATACCTAGAGATTAGTGGCTATGTTCTATTACCTCTGTATTCACATTGCCAAAAACAGTGGGTAGACATGTGTTGGACATCAGGGTGTGATTTTCATTCCTTTCCTCTTACTCTGGCACCAGGACATGTCTTTGCTGTGAGGGAACCATTTCATATGGTTCTGGTGGGGCTCTCAACATTCACTCACCCACAGGTGACCAGGACTGGCCATTTATTTCCCCAGGTACAGAGATTGGTTCAGACATAGGCATGAACTAAGCTGGACCAATTCTCTCCAGGGCTTTTCTTGCTTGTTTGTTGGGAAGAGACTTTTCTGAGATACCGACATGCCTCTGTTTTTAGGAGAAAAACATGAGACCCCGAAGATTGTATTTGAGTCCCCAAATCTAATTGTGGTAGAAGGTAACCACAGCCCTTTTCTTTTTTGAGTGAACTTGACTTTTTGTCACTTACAATAAAAGAATTCTGACTAAAGAAATTATACTGATTTAATATTACCCTTTAAAATATGATTTTAATAATGTACACAAGTATGATTTAACAATAAAAAATATGATTTTAAAATAAATATGAAAATTCAATTTCATAACTCAAATGAAAATAAAATATGAGAAAATAAAATTTAAACACATCTGAGAGAGTACAGTTTGCAAGTAGGAACAATTTTAAAATAGTAACATTTCTTAGACAATGAATAGAGCTAGTTATGGGATCTAAAACCTTCTTATTAGGATTTTTAGGAAGAATCTCTCATCAAAATTTGTTTAGCTGTCTAGAACTGAAGAATAAGTCATATCATACAACCTTTGAGAATGGAACTATACCCTATATATCTAAGTTTCACTAAACTTAAGAATAAAATGAAGCTATATCTTCTTTAGTATTCTAATTATAATGACCTCAAGCCCCCACCTACCCACTGAAGTACTCTGTTTATGCCCTTTCTTTTCTTAGGGTTCCCAGGTAGTTTCACACAAGGTAGGGACAAAATTGCTCTCATCTGTGTATTTCTCATAAGTTTCCTCAGCTGCCTGGGTTCTCCAAGGGGAGTTCATAGTCAAGGAGCAAGGACTTCTCCTGAATCCCCTACTACCTCTCTGGGCTGCCAGAGCTGTGTGAGTTCTCATGTCAAGGTGGGGGGAGTGCCCAACCTATAAGTGCATACTGCATATGGTCAGTTGGGTCCTGAAGTAGCCAGCACTAAAGTCTCATAAAGTTGGTCATGAAAACAGGTTGAGCGATATGCTCAGACATGGTCCCACATACACACATACATATGCATATATATACACACTGCTTTTTAGGCATAGAACACAGCCCTTTCTCTAAAGTAAATAGTCTCTCTGCCCATAGTATAGACATGCTTTATCACCGTCACACTGAACAATCTAATAATGTGAAGCCTTTCACATCTCCATATCAAAAGAAGCTCTTTGGTTTCCTTTTAAAAAATGGGACTGGCATAATTTATCACTTTTTTCTGTATAATGGTCTATATTCTCTGGATTTTTATTTTATTCTTTTTGTGTTGACATTATGCCAGTTTAAATGAAGTATAGAAACCTTACCTCCCTTTAAATCTCTTTACCAAATCCTGTGTCTTAAAAGTTTCCTTTACCTCTATGGAGAATCATGCCAGACAATGGTATAGTTTTTGTGTCAACAATCAAACATAATTTAGAAAACTTAAGTACAGAAGTCTGTTCTATGTATCTATATTTTCATTCTTTCCATTGTTCTTTCTTCCTTCCTGATGTTTCGAGATTCCTTCTTTTATAATTTCTTCTGTTTAAAGAATACCTTCAGCTTTTCTTTTGATCTGCTAGTGACAAATTCTTTTAGTTTTTTAAAATATGAGAATGTCTTGATTTCTCCTTCATTCCTGAAGAATAATTTTGCTGTATATAGAATTCTGGGTTCATATTTCTTTTCATTAAACACCTCCAAAATCTTGTGCCACTTCCTTTTGGCCTGAGTGATTTGGGATGAAAAAAATCTGTTGCCATTTGAATTATTTTTCCTTTATAAGAAAATTGTCATTTCTCTCTCACTGTTTTCAATACTTTTTCTCTGTCTTTAGTTTTCAGGAGTTTATTTTATTTTATTTTTGAGACAGAGTCTCACTACGTCATCCCCAGTAGAGTGCTGTGGCATCATAGCTGGCAGCAACTTCAAACTCTTGGGCTTAAGCACTTCTCTTGCCTCAGCCTCCCAAGTAGCTGGGACTACATGTGCCTGCCACAACGCATGGTTATTTTGTTGTTGTTGTTATTGTTGTCATTGTTGTTTACCAGGCCTATTCTGGGTTTGAACCCACCAGCCCCAGTGCATGTGGCCAGCGTCCTAATCACTGAGCTATGGGCGCCGAGCCAGTTTTCAGGAGTTTAATTGTGATGTGTTTTGGTTTTATTTCTTTGGTTTGGGGCTTAATTGGCTTCTTAAATTTATAGGTTTATGTCATATGCCAAACACAGGAAAATTTTAGCCATTATTTTATTGAATATGTTTTCAGTCTCACCTTCTTTCTCCACTCTCATGGCAAAAATGCTGCGCTTTTACTATGGTTCCACAGGTCCTTGAGATGCCATTTATTTTTCTCTTCAGTGTATTTTCTTTGCGTTGTTCAAAACGGCTAAATTTCATTGATCTAACTTCAAATTCACTGATTGTCCTCTCTGCCCTATTATTGAGCCCTTCCAGTGCATTTTTATAATTTATTTTATTTTTCAGTTTCAAAATCTTCATTTGGCTCTTTTTTGTATCTTCTTTGTCTTTGCTAAAATTATCTTGCATATCGCTATAAAAATAAATTTGACAACCTGCATCGAATGAGGGATTACCAGAACTGACTTCAGAGTGAATAAAAAATACAAATAGACTGACTACCACAGAAAAGGTAGTGGCAAATATTAAAAGAGATCTTCCCCCCAAAGTACCCTGGAACTGGCATTTTCACTTAAGACTTTTACCAAACCTTTAAGAAATCTTAACTCCATGCTTCCGTGTTGTAAAGCATGGAGGAAAAAAAGACTACTACTTTTTATTTATTTATTTTTATTAATTTAATTTAATTTTGAGACAGAGTTTCACTGTGTTGCCATCAAAAAGAATGAAGTAATGTCTTGTGGATCAATTTGGATGGAACTGGAAGCCATTATCCTAAGTGAAGTATCCCAGGAATGGAAAAACACCATAAGTTCTAATTTGTAAGTGAGAGCTAAGGGATGGGTATACATGATCACACAGAGTGGTATAATGAACATTGGAGACTTAGAAGGGGGGGAGATGGATCACAAATCACCTGTTGGGTGCAATGCATACTATTCAGATGAGAAGTACACTAAAAGCTCTGACTTCACTACTATGAATTCATCCATGTATCAACAAACCACTTGCACCCCCTAAATCTATTGAAATTTAAAAAAAATTATATAAGCAGCAAAAGTGTCCTTCAAAGTAAAGGACATAATCCACAAAAAGAAGTTAAGTTATAAAAAGTAGTATGTGCTACAACATGGATGAAAATCAAAAAAATTATGCTAAGTGAAAGAAACTTAAAACAGAAGGTCATAGATTATATAATTCCATTTTACATAAAATATTCAGAAAAGATAAATCTATAGAGACAGATGTAGAATGATGGTTTCCAGGGACTGGGGCAGGGAAATGAGAATAAACAGCTATTATAAGTGGTTTTATTTTGGAGTGATAGAAATGTTTTGAAACTAGATAGAGGTGGTAGTTGTACAATATTGAGAATGTACTAAATGCCATTGAATTAAGTGCTTTAAAGTGATTAATTTATGTTATATGAATTTCAATACGATACATTTTTTAAAGGTAAAATTATGAAAGTATTAATGAAAAATATGGGAGAATTTCTAAAATAATCTTGAACCAGGGAAGGACCTGTTAAATACTATAGAAAAGTCAAGAGGCTGTAAAAGGAAAGATTGATTTAAAAAAAAAAAAAAGAATTGAAATTTCATTTCAAAGACAAATGATAAGCTTGGAAAATATTTTTAATACATCACAGAGGGCTAATTTTCCTACTATATATAATTAATTTGTAATAATTACACAAGTTTGTAATAAACAGTCAAAACCCAGTATAAAATGGCAACAGACATAATAGGGCTTCACAGAAGAGGAAATGCAAATGGTCCTCATTTGTAATCTCATTCATCATAAGAGATTCCACTTTTTACATGTCAGATTGGCAAAAATGTTTTACAAAAGATTTACAAAATAGTTTGGTAACACATCAGGTTGGTGAGGGTCAAAGAAACAAACACTTTCATATATTTTCAGTGACAGTAAAAAGTTATTTAACTTCCATGGAAATTAATTTAACAATATTTGTCAAAGTACAAACGTGAGTATCCTTTGACCAAGCAATTCCACTAATAGGAATTTATCCTACAAAAATATTTGTAATTTATGATACTTCACACATACAAAGATTTTCACTATAGCATTGTTATGTATGTTTACTTAGAAGCTACTATGTAAACATGGAAATAACCTATATGTCCACATTAGGGAGCAAGTACCTGTAATTATCTTAATTTCAGTAGATACATACAACAGAATACTCAACAGCTTTTACAAAAGGAACAGTACTATGTGTACTGGTTAGGAATCATCTCCAACATATAATATCAAATAAAAAATCAAAGGGCAGAATAAAGAAAATGTATGATTTTGTGTACAAAACAAAAATAAATTCACAAAATACATATTTAATACAAATATTTTTACTGTACATACTCGAGTATAAGCCAACCCCCTTAATTTTACCCTAAAAACTGGGAAAACTTAGTGACTCGAGTATAAGCCAAGGTGGAAAATGCAGCAGCCACTGGTAAATTTCAAAAATAAAAATATATACCCAAAACAATTACAATAATTG